>VZTO01013974.1:0-52600 GCA_013400615.1 Syrrhaptes paradoxus
AGTGTATCAACTGCTCCCCCTGATGCTGCCACCAATTTGATGTCATGGCCACCATGATGAATGGTCTTCATGGCTTTTTCTATGTCGTAGATAAAGATGTGAAGGTGGACAGATCCTAGGACAGGCCTGACGCATTGTACTGTTCCTTGTGCGAGAAACCACCTTTTCTCTTTATGGGCCAGTTAGTATTTTGTTAACTTTAAAAAAACATTTTTTTGCTGCTAGCCCCTTTAACGTTTTGCAAATTCCTGTGAATCTAAGATGGTCAAAAATGGGAACCTGAATTCTCTGTCCTGGGAAAAATACAGCAGAATGTTTCGTTTATTCATCCTCTGTGCTTGACAGCTCTCTAGGCTTTGCACAGGTGTCAGTGGAATATAATGCAAAATTCTTATTTGTTTAGCTGGTTCAATCTCCATCAGTCAAATACTCAAAGAAGACTGGCTTAAGAGCAAACATACGTTTTGTGCGGTCTGAGCCTCACACTCTGCTGATTGCTGCAACGCCAGTGCTGCTTCTGAGTACAATAAAGTCCAAGTCCCATAATTCCTCTTGGATTTAAAATGGAGCAGTCTTAGTTTTCTTTGGGAAGCTGACCTCTAGTGTTTCATTATGACAAGCTCAAGGAAAGAGGAGCAGCAAGGGAATGAATGCTCTATGGAGGGATGCCCAAAATACGTCTCCGTTCACTGACATTTTATGAGCCTGTAAAATAATTTATTTAATAAAAAGAAGCGTGTTGCTATGGTATCTTGAGGTGTGGCCACATAAAGATTCCATGATATTTTTAATCTTTGTTTTAATTACTGAGTTCAATTTTTGAAATTGCGGGGGCCGCTTACATTTTTTGATTATGCAGTCTTCTGTGAGATTGAAATATTAATTGAAACAAGAGCTGTCTTGCTCTTTCCAGAGAAGAAATCAAATAATCTCTGAAGCCCCAGCTATATGCAAGATTTGATTAAAAATCTCACGGAGGTCACCGGAACAGCCAGTGCTGAAATACAGTTATTTTTTATACATGAAAAGCATGAGCTTAGTCTCAGAAGCAAGGCAGAGATTATTCGTGGTGGGTTTGTGTGTCTGTCTATGCAAAACTTCAAAACACAGGAAGGTTTTTATTACTTCAGGTCAGACCCCACAACATGCCATGGTTCAGTTGTGAGGTGCTGGCTGCTTGTGAATTCCCGTTGACTCTGCATCTGCTCCCAGCCAATGTCTGTGACAGTGGAAAAGTTATTTGGTTGTTTCACTGATGCAAACATGTTTCTAGAGCAAAATGAGAAGGGCTTCATTTCTAACTGTGGTACTCCAGTGGAAGCTGTTTGTTCCCTCATCTGATCGCTTTTATGTACATTTTATAACATTTAAAGCTTATTATGGCTTTTTTTTTTCCAGTTTCCTGGCACCTTGTCCTGAAGGCTTGTTTATGAGCCAGTTTTATATACGGGAGCTTACACCTGTGAACAAATGTACCGTTGTACTTGCGGGTGTGCTGTTTACACTGCAAAACACTGGCGCATCGAAGGTCCACAGGCAAACAAGGTAACATATTCTGCTCTAAAGCAGCCGCTGCAGCTGTTGGGAAGGGCTTGTGGGAGGCTTCTTTCCCTTGCAGGGCGTTATTCCTGTTCCACCAATTCAAGTAGCCTGAACTTGTTCACCTTCTGGCAAGGATGCTAGACTTTCTGTTTTAAAGGAGAGCAGCTGAGAAAGTGAATCTTGTCTGAAGGGCTGTGTATCAGGAGCCTGACTTGAAATTTCTGCCTTATTTTTGCTGCACAGTAGTTTAGTGGCCAGAGGTGTTATTTTGGTTTATTTATTCTCTTTTTGCTAGGTGTCAAAGTGAGAGTTAGTTTAAGAAACATAAAGGAACACACATTTTTCACATAGAAAAGTAAAATGTAACATTTGCGATGATGCATTTGTCCTGGAGTACACATTTCTGTAAGGGGGAAAGTGACACAAGCCTGCTCTTCCCTTTTGCCCTTCTAACATCATTCCATGTCTGTGTTGTTAAAACTGACCCTGGCATCCTATTGCAGACTCTTTTACAAGGCGACAGGCGCTGAATAGCTGGCCAGAAGTTGCTCTCTTCATGTCAGGAAACTCAACTAAACCGTTCTGAAAATGAGCATGTAGAGGCAGAGGCTTCTCTTTACTGAATTATACCTCTGCTGCTAGTGTTATTATTGTACTCTTCATGGTTCTGAGACAATGTCGGGTATCTCCCAAACATACAATGTCAGCTGTATCTCAAACATGAAGGGCAAGAAGCAATGCATGGCTCAGAAAATTGTTAGTAGGATTAGGGAAGTTGCATGTTGTCCATGCAGAAGGAGAAATCTGCATGACTGGCGCTAGTGCATCACCTGCTTTAAACAGCAACAAAAGCCTGCAGCATTGACTGTCACTGGCTTGGGCACATTTCATGACAAAAAAACCATTTGATTTTTAGGATTAAACAGTGTTTATGAGTAAGATAGAATAAGATCCCCCAACTCTTACTATGAAGGAATGAAATTTGCTACAGATCCAGAGGAAGCATTTTGAATTTAAACTTTCTTAACTTAGAAATGAGTAGCTGGTGATGTTACCATACCTGCATTGTACAGATTTCTGACCTGTTTACAGTTGTCTAGTAAAAACTCGTGTTAAAATGTTGCATGTAAAATGTTGATGACTTGTAGACTTCTCTAATCTGCTATAAACAAGTAGATCTTTGCATGTAGACAGCACGGAGCTGTTTCCATTTTGAAGGACACTTTGAAGAACACATGAAACCAAAAAAGTGACTAAAGAAACATAATTCTCTCTTTTTTTGAAAATGGAAACTTGAAACTATTCAAAACGGGTAGTTCTATTCTTTACACACTCAATTTCCTTTCAGGCTGAACAGGTAGGGTTTAGCTGACCCTGCAGACGTTTGTATGAAGGCTAGATAAATTAGACTCCTATGGTAGTCAATGGGGAGAAATTGATTTCTCAGGTGTCATTTATTTCTTCCAAAATACATACCTAAAACCAGGGAGATAAAGTGATACTTTAAGAGTACATTATTTCTATTAGGGACAGAGCTCCATTAAGTTCCACTTTACACTGATATTTAATTCTCTTATGGGTTAAAAATGACTACTTCTTTCTTTGTAAAAATTGCAGAGGATGCCGTGGGGGTTCTCTTTGGCTTCAATCTTTCCTTTTCTTTAAGGCATCATTTCCTTACTCTGTACTGGGACTATATTGCTACAGGACTTCTGTGGAGCCTTTGACATGTTCTTCATGACCTCCTTTGGTATGACCTTTTAAAATCACACAGCACTCCTGGCTCTTCTCTGTGCTTCTCACCTTCTCTGTACTAGCTTTGGCAACCAGCCTTTTCTCATCCCTGCTTCAAACCCCTCCGCTTCTGGGTTGTATATCTGGGCCTGCCCTCTTTCTTTTAAGCATGGTTTAACTTTTCCTCATCTCATTTCTCATCTGCAAATAATGGGATGTCACTGTTAGTTATTTCAACTGAACTAAAAGTTTGGGGGCTTATTTCATCAATTATACAGGCTCACAAAACAAGAAGGATTTGTGTTTTTATTGGTTAGAGATGCCCTTTCCTCCACCAAAAAATGACAAACTTGTTGCAAAATATTTTGGTTTTGAGAAGAAAAATAGTGTGCTGCATTAGTAAAAATCCCCCGAGTACTGTAGCAAAATGTTCCTTAAAGCCAAAACTGTAAAGCTGGTTTTGGGCTGATGGGGTTTTCTTTGTTAGGGTTTGGTTTTTGTGTTTGGGTTTGTTTTTTTTTTTTCCTAACTGTGGAAATGTTTTGGCTTCTCCAAAATTTCATCTGAAAATAAATCTGCCAATAAGTTTGCATGCATCCAAAAATATCCCATTATAATGTATTTTGCACTCATACTGGGATGTTGCACTTTTTAGGTACTGCTGTTTCTTTGGTCTTCCTGGTATTAGTAGTCTGATTTGTAAATAAAGTTTGTCTTCTTTGTTAGGAGGAGCTGTGTGCTCTCAGAGATGATCTGCCTGCAGACCAAAATATGGGTGAGGAGCTATGCACCGATGTTATACTCCTCATTGATCTGAATCTGCATTTAGATGGAGATATGTGTGCATCATCATACTACAACCACAAAAATACAGAGGCAATTCTGGATGCCTACAAAAAGGGTTTCTCTATTTGAACACTAGATTCTTAATGTTTTCGATTTTTTTTTTTTTGAATGCTAAACCCTTCAAATCCATCAGTGTCTCAGCAATTTGAATGTGAAGGTTTTTTTATGCAAGATGAGTATTTTATGAATTGTAGACAACTAAAAAAACCTCTTTACAGCATTTTAACTTTTCAGTTATGGTCTGAAGCCTTGAGAAAAAATGGAGCTTATTGCTGACTGAGGGCAAAACCATTGAGAGCTGCTGTGAGCATGGACCTCGGCTGTACCCTGGATCAGACCCAGAGTAATCTCATGTTGCACAGAGGAGGTATGGTGTTAGCCCGTGCGGGTTTTGACCCAAATCTAAATCCAACCTGCTTTCTTTGTTATTAGCTGGTGGACAATGTGTTTTCTTTGTTTGCTGTCTCGGAGCTCTCTCTGGAAAAAAATATTGATGTGTTCATGATTTTTCTTTCTCTGTCAAGATGTCAGTTTCATCAGCTCGATTTTTATGTTCCAGGTTGTGTGTGAACAGTTGTTGAATGCCTAATAGTACTTCGATTTGCCAAGCTAATCTCCTTCTAGTACTCAAAATTCAACTTCACATGAAATCTTTGGCTGCAAAAGATCTCTGCTGAGTAGAACCTGTGATAGTTGAGGAAGATTATTTTGAACTCTAGGCTGTAGTCAGAGCTGTAGCTGCAGAGGAATTAAATCACAAATTTCATCATCATGCTATTTCAAGAGAGAGAAATTAATCATAAAATATTTGTTTTTAAAAAATAGATCATACTGACAAGATCGGAGGGCTCTTGCTAACCAGAGTGCTTAACAGTGAAAATTATGTAGGTTATGGCTTGAATATAGAGTGGAATATAGGAGTAGCAGTTTTTCTTAGTTTTGTTGGCTTGCTGAAATATTCTGGTAGCTCAGAGTGCAAAGTCTTTGGTAAGTTTAAGTCCATAGCAGCAGGTTGAAATTACTGCCCTAGCCTAGTTATCATATAGGATGTCATGTTAGTTAGTTATATCACATAAATATATGCATTACATAGCTTGAAGGCCAAGAGTGTGTACATCACTATATGCCAATATTTTTTCTCTTGGAAGGAAAAAACCCCGCATCGCATAGTGAGATTGCATATAGCATTTTGCAAAGGGCAGAACAGTTGCAACAGAGCCCATAACCTGGCGATAGCTCCGGTTTATAAGGTAAACAGTGCTTTCTGGTGCTCCCTGCACTGGTGAGATTCCTGCTGCCACCCTTCATCTAATCGTGAACTACTTCATTTAATCTGGACCTTTGACTCCACCAGGTTAAACCTGGTGCAGTCTGAAACTGCAACGTTCCCCTGGCTCCACGGCACTTCTGAGTTCTCAGCTGGTGGGAGCTGGCAGAGATTTTTTTTTCCACATGCCTTCCCACCTTTGCAGACTTCCCTTGCAGGCTCAGACCTTCCTCTTGTGAGTCCCTAACCTGGCTGCCTCATTTTGCAAGTTCCAGCCATTGAGCAGTTTCCAGTTATTGCCAGGATAAGCAGAATACCCTCCATCACATCTCAGCTGTGTTTTTCCTGTAAGGCATTGAGCCAGAAGCAGTACAGCTCCTGCTTTTCAAAAGCGTCAGATCCAAAGTAATGTTATGTGAGATTTGCAAAAGGAAGCTGAAGTAGAAGACGAGCCAGAGATTGTCATTAAAATTACTCACCCAGGGCCACTGGGAAGTTGATTGCAAAGTCTGGTTCTTTAGCCAGTGTAAGACCTACCTTGTTCCCTAGGCATCCAGACAGAGGGATGTGCTTTCGAGGTACTCATTGAGGATGCACTAAGCCCCAGGGTCGCTCCGTTCCCTGAGCTTGGAGAGATGTTAGGGCTTGCTGGCAGGGCCAACGATAAGGCTCAACCATGCCTGTTAGAGGTAAAACAGGAAGAAGCCTCGTTTTTCAGTAATTGTTTATCCAGATCATAGTAGGCAAGAAACAGCCATGGAACCTTGGGGCCACCGACTGCTTCAGGTGATGGTCAGGTTACCCGTCAGAAGGCACAGGGAACAGATTGTCCTTGGCTTCTGCTCTGAATGCTGGGTGCCTGCAAAGGCTGGGGCTTCTTCTGAGGGTTTAAATCTTGGGATTTTTCAGTCTGACCTAGGAATTATTTTTTCTTCAGACAGGATTTTTAAGGCTGCTGGTGAGAGGGAGTCTGCAAGGAAGCAAATTGGGTGCAAAATAATAATTTCCCTAACTTAAAAGTTTGAATTCTACTCTCTTGCCTACACAGACCGGGTACAGCAGTAGATTTTGTTTCAGATGTCAGTGCAAAACCCTCCTTGCTTTTAACATAGTATAGTCAAAATACAGCGAATTGCAAGCAGTGAGGCAGCGGTGCTGCTTGGCACTAGGCTGTTTCATTTGACTTTGTCTCTGCTTCAGACAGAAATGTAATTCACAGGGCTTAGAGTGTGCTCTCCTGTATTATGGCAAAGAAAGGGGTGGCTCAGGAGCTTTAATTTTTATTTACCTCCAGTTTTCCTCATTTTAGAAAAAACACCTCAGAGAAGAAGCTTCCCCTCCCTGCTCAGGCGGGATTTGAGTTCTTACTGAAATAAGAATGTGCTAAAATTCTGAATTTGTAAGCGTGCAAATAGGTATTTTAATTGTTGTGCAATTGCATGGGGAGTAAACACAGGAGTGCCTGCAATTAAAAACTCAGTAAGTAGCTGAAATTGGTTTTTACAGATTTTCAGGTGCATTCCCAAATGCACAGGTATACCTATTATATAGCATATTCTTATGACTCTGGAGCGCACAGGCGAACCTGACTTTAGCATGCATGGATAGGTTGAATATTTTAGTCCTATAGACAAGAGCAAATGTGCATATTTTATGTGTAGTAGAAATTAGCCATGCAGGGTATCAAATGAGAGCCTGAGGGGAGGTGCAGTGTGTTGAAATTAGAGTCCAAATGAAATCTGTTTGGTATTAAACCAGTGAAATCCTGAGCTAGCTTCTCTGCTGGTGTCAGTCAGTCCAGCTCCATTAACTTTGGTGGAGCTGTGCCTCCACGTCTGCTGGGGAAAGAGGCCTGCTCTGAATATTTTGAGTAAACACTGCATACTTCTGTTAATAGAAGAAAAATGCTTTTGTGCAGTTTTTGGAATGTAAATTTACTCTCATGATTTATATATTAGCTTTGAGCCTGGTCAGTAAACAGTTCTACAGGGACGCTGTGTGTCATCACCAAGAACTGCTGGAGAGGGGGTCCAGAGGCTCTGTATGGGGGCCAAGTAGGATTTGGTTAGACCCTGACCATCTGCCCTGCCGATGGGGATGGGAACTCCATGTCCTTACCAAGGGGGAGACTTGCCCTTAGAACATCCTATCAGCTTTCCTGTCTTTTAGTAGCTGCAATTTGTGACTTTGCACTCAGGCTGGCATTTTCAAAAAGAAACAGATGACTTAAAAGCTGGAGACATGTTCCTTGTCAGTAGGACTTAGAGTCCTAAACATATAAGATTTTTTCATCATTTTTTCTTGAAGCTCAGAGTCCTGAAGGTATTTTGAAAAATTTCCTCCTCTGATATGAAAGTGATAAGTGCTTTCAAAATATCATGGTTTAATTAGCTGATCCTAGTAAAAGAAAGTCAGCCTGAGCATTCTTTCTGTCTGCCAGCTTTAATTACCATAAAGAAGAAAGAGGAACAAAGACTCCAACTCATTTGTCCTGTTTGAGTTTGATGATCTCTCACAACAGAGACAATCAAGCAAGGAGGGGGCAGAAGGTGTCCTCATAGCAATACAAGGCTAGCCCTCTTTAATTAGACTTGGAGGGATTTTGAATGTTTGTTCTCTTGTGTGACTTAAGTTAGCATTGGGAAAGAACTGAAGAGCAGCTGGGTTAGAAAACAGGGCTGAGAGAAGCGTTTGAAAGGAAAAAATAAATTCCTCTTGTGCCTAGACACAGAGTGTTCCTATGTTACAGACACTGCAGCTGCAGTATTCATACTGTCTTTAACAGCATTCCAGAGTAAAGAAAAGGGCTTAAGGTCTTCACTGCTTATGTGTAAACCTCTTAAATGTGGACTGGACTGTTTGGGTATCCCTCTTTAAGTATTGCTCAATTATGGTTGAGGCTTTGCTAGATTTAGCAACTAATTCTTCCAGTTTTATTTTTGGATGGTTGCTTCAAAGCAAGACAGAGACCTTTGTATTCCAGCACAGAAACTTTCACCGGGGTCCAGTAATCGCTCATGTCATGCACTGCATGCTCCATCACCCCTAAGCAATAGCAAACAGCAGGACCTCCTTAATTGTTTACCTCACATTCTTGGAATGGTAAATACCCTTTTTTAATTTTTTTTTCCCAAGGAAGATAATGAGTAAATTTTAGTTGCAGAATCTCTTTTCAACCCTGAGGTTATGATTATTCTTGAAGTGTAAATTAAAAAAAAACCCACAAATACAATAGCAGCATCTTCCACAGAGACTCACTATAGGCGTATATGCTGCCTATTAATTACATTAATTATTGATATACAATGATCCTGACAACACTTGGGCCAAGGTTTTTAAAAAGAGAGCCTCTGTTTAGTCCTTCTGCATGCAGCCAGTTGGGTTTTGTGCAAACTTGAGATGTCCCAGATTCCCAGAGCCCTTCCTAGGGTGCTCACAGACCGTGCGGGAGAGCTCTGGGTACCACTGCCAGGTGTAGCTCCTTCACAGGAGGCGAGCTGTTAACTCCCTGATCCTATAGTCTCTAAAGGTGCCAATTAAATCTCTCCTGCTAACTTGCCTTCTTCTAGAATGGTACAAGGCGTCATACAAGAACCTCAGTAGTTACTTCAGGTGTCAGTGAAATTAACTGGGAGTTTTTGTTCTTAATAGTCTGATCTGCATGCTTTGATCTCTGTAGGAGCACCTGCATGGCCCATTGGCAGATGGGGAAGTGTGTGGTACTTGAAATATTAGAATACCCATTGGCAGATGGGAAAATAATGTGGTATTCAAAGTATTAGAATAATAATGAATTAAAATTAACCTTTTTAGCTTAATATTTACAGATAATTAATATTGCACGCATCACCAGTTGCCACTTCTCAGACAAAGGGTGCGAACCTCCTAAGAAAGTCCCATTTGGTTTCTGTCAGTTTGCTTTTTACAGTAGGATGGTAGAAACATCTGGCATACCATGAAACTTGATTTGTGACTAGTGAATTAAATGTGATCAGTGTCAGAGAGAGCACACTCCTAATCTTTAGTGAAATTTTGGTCTGACAAATAGCAGCTCAAACTCCAGTCTTGTTATAGTTACTTAATTCTCTGACAAAAAGTCAGTAAATCACATTCAGATTTTTCAGCTGCAAAATAGGATGTAAAGTTAAAGCTACTTTGGAAGAGCCCTGGACAATCAAAAGACTCTAGGACAATAGGTCTATAAGGAATTGTTAAATGTTGCAGCCCGGTCAGGTGGAACTGCATGCAATGAAATTATAAACATGCACCAGGCCAAAAGCCATATGCATTGAAATATGCTGCATATACCAAGGTTTTTATGCTAAGAAGAGTTATTCCTCCACTTGTTCATGGAGGACTCTCAATATTTTCAATATACCCAGTGTCTCTGTATTGGCATGGGTTTAAAACATAGTTTACCTTAGGTATAAGATGGATGCTGAGATGTCGTTTATCCAGCTACATCCTTGCATGTACCTTCTATGATTATTCAGCACTCAAGAGAACCCAGACCTTGGCTGTCTCTTTCCAGCATCCTGCTGGAGACTTGTAATTGGACACTCAGGTTCCCTACAAAAGGGAGGAAATATTTTGATAAAATGATCCCCAAAAGTCAATAAACTTTACAGGTTTATTGCTCTGATCCACTGGCAATATTATGCAAAGATGTACTAAGTAAGAAGTATAGCTCTGTAGACAATCTAAATTCAACTCTCTCCAGAAACTAAAAAGGAGTTAACTGCGGGACTCACTTAATCCTGACATTTACTTCCAACAAAAAGTTTTCAGTATTTAATATGTATATTTTGGGGTTTCTTTGGGAACTAGTATTGCCCTTAGGCAATTAAATCAGATAGTCAATATCTTTAGGTCTTTTACAAGTACAAGTCCTACAAATAAACCTGAAAATACTCATGTGGAAATTTTTTTTTTCCTCCTCTTATCTCTGTTGATACTAAAAGCTTTAAGGATGTGACATAAATCAGTGTAACATAATTCTCTCACAAATGCAGGATAATTTTCTGATGACAAAGTTTGAGAGATTATTTAAAAAAAAAGCTGAACAAAAAGATAGTAGAGAAGCTTCTTGTTTTGGAGGGACTGAAGTAAACAGTCACTTTTTTGGGTGAAGACTGATAAATGTTATCATTAAGCTGAGGAATCTGTCCCAGTGGATTTTCCTGAGTTACTGAGTTTGAAGCCTGTGTTACTAGACTTGGGGTTGTTTTTTTTAACGTTTCCTGAACTTGAGCAAGGCGAGGATGGCCCTTCAGATGGAACAGACCCTGCCTCTGTAAGAGCGGGGGCTCTGCTTTCCAGCTGCTTGGGGAACTATAGACCTGTCGGTCAGACCTCGGTGCTGGGACAGGTTATGGAGCAGATCATCTTGAGTGCCATCACATGGCATGTATGGGGCAACCAGGTGATCAGGCCCAGTCAGCATGGGTTTATGAAAGGCAGGTCCTACGTGACTAACCTGATCTCCTTCTATGACAAGGTGACCCACAGAGGAAATGAGGGCAAGGCAGTGGGTGCTGTCTACCTAGACTCTAGTAAAGCCTCTGACGCTGTTTCCCACAGCATTCTCCTGGCCTGGACGGGTGTACTCTTCACTGGGTACAAAGAACTGGCTGGATGGCCAGCCCTACAGAGTTGTGGGGAATGGAGTTAAATCCAGCTGGTGGCCGGTCATCAGTGGTGTTCCCCAGGGATTGGTTTTGGGGCCAGTTCTGTTTAATATCATTATCAACGATCTGGATAAGAGGATTGAGTGCACCCTCAGTCAGTTTGCAGATGACACCAAGTTGGGCAGGAATGTTGACCTGCCTGAGGGTAGGAAGGTTGTACGGAGGGACCTGGGCAGGCTGGACCAATGGGCTGAGGCCAGTTGTATGAGGTTCAATAAAGCCAAGTGCCGGGTCCTGCACTTTGGTCACAACAACCCCCTGCAACGCTACAGGCTCGGGGAGAGGGGCTGGAAAGCTGCCCAGCAGAGAGGGACCTGGGGGTGCTGGGTGACAGCCAGCTGAACAGGAGCCAACAGTGTGCCCAGGTGGCCAAGAAGGCCAGCAGCATCCTGGCCTGCATCAGCAANCTAGGTTTATGGCTGGACCTGATGATTTTAAAGGTCTTTTCCAACCTTAATGATTCCACGATTCTATGTTAAGTGACCCCTCAAATTCCTCAACATTCTACACTTGAAAGCTCCAGTCTTGCAGTTCCCTGAAGCTCAGTTTACCTTTTCATGAATGTATGTTAGGAAAAGCGAAAATAACGTCTGTGATCTGATATACCCCTTATCCATAATGAATGTTTTATTCACAGAGGGATTTGATAATACAGATATTTAATTAAATCAACCAGAAATCAGACGGTTTATATAGCCAAATTTCCCAAATAGTCACAAGGGCTATAAATGACTTAAATTGGTATGTGGTTAAAATGCAGGAAGAACAGAGGATGTTTTTCATGTGGGATTGGGGCTATTGCTGTTTTGGGAGTCTGAGATCTCATCAAAATTATCAGTTAGGCAATTCTGGATAATACAGGTGCACCAGTTCATGCTTCTTGTGAAAACAATCAAGCTGCCTGTCTAATTTAATTTTACGTGTAGCCAGTCTTTTATTAGATGGAATTTATTTAGCACTCTCACGCTAATACTGGTGTAGGGTTTTCAGGTTATGCCAGGAAAAACATTAATTCAAATAGTGGAGCTAACATCCTATACCTGCTTCTTTCCTATCCTGTCCTGCTGCAGCCTTCCTCCAAGGCTGGAATCAGAAGAGCCTTCCATAAATCTCTAAACATAGTATTTTATTAAAATCTCACCAAAAAAAGATTTTAATACTCTGTAGATTTCAAAAGTGGCTCTGTTTTTAAAATATCTGCTCATTATCAGGTGGCAAAACTGAAATGTTTGTTTTTCTCTCATGAGAATAATAATTTTAATACATGTGGCACCTGAACCCCATATTTGTCCCCTTGATAGAACCGCAGACAACATAAAAGTAGTATCTAGTAAAAAGAATTCTAAGTTTAAACCTTCATTCAGCATCTTCTGCTTGCTGGAAGCAGGTTTTGACTTGCTTAAACTACTTGTGAGAATATGTAACCTTAAGTGGCTCTGAGAATGTTAAGAAAGTAAAACATAATCAGCACTCTATAAATGCCTAACAAATGAAAGACAGAATTAGAACCTGTTGTATGCAATCAACAGCACTTCAGTGACACAGCCCTGGTGACCATAGCCGTTGGAAAGCAGGATTCGGGTGAGCATCTCCAGTCTGAGACTTGTGGAATCGGAGGTGACTTATGGTGCCATAAAGAAAAGGAATAACCTTAAAAATAATTAGTTCAAAATCTCCGGTACAAAAGCCTTGGTGATACAAAAGTGAGATAGCAAAGGCATCCTTCTGAGGAAAATAAAAGCCATTTCAGTGTTACATTTGAGAATATAACACCGTCGGGAAACACTGCTATTCCACAGCCATTTGGTTCTCTGCTCTAGTTCCTCAGCTGCCCTATTTTCTGTCTTGTTGGAGAGCTGTCTATATAGGATGCTTCTAATTGCCACTTTAATGTGAATATTTTTGCTGTGAATTATTGACTCTTATTTTTTTGTCTCATTGCTTGGAGGGCTTTGCCAGTGAAGTGTTTTGCTTGGTGTGAGGTTCAGTGCAGACTGCTCTCATATCGCAGCTGGGAATTGGGAGGTGGATTCCTTTCCTGAGCAATACAGAGCTGCTTTGTTTTGCTCCTTGGAGGGATATTGCAGACTATGGAGAAAGAGAAAGGCAAAGGGAGAGAGAGACAGCTGTAAATGCGATGTTATTGAACGACGCAAGAATATTCTGGGAACACTGTAGCTTTAATGTAACAATAGAGATGACAGAGAAAGACTCAGAAGCTGGTTATTTTAAGATCTTGAAACCCAAAATGCCTTAAGCAATTTTACTTTAATTTGCTCTGGTGTGTGCATAGGTACACAGGTATACACAGAGCGGTAATGAAAGCAGACTAGCCCTTGTTTCAGTGTGTCATTTAATCTAGTTTCTGGATGTCAGGGGAACACAGAATAAAATAATTTTTTGGCTTCCAGAACAAAGACAACACAGTTCTGTGCTATCAGCAGAAACCTGGTGTAAACAACAGCCCCCTTAAGGCCATTCTTCAGCGCTAAAAGGAAAAACAGAAAATATCTTTTTTCTTCTAGATAGTAATTAGCCCACTTGGTCACTTTTCAGTTGGTTCCAGTTTAGGGGGGTGGAGGCTCCTTGGCACTTCCTCGGCTCATAGCGGTCCAGCTTTGCCACATGTGAGACGAGAGTTCTTCTCGCTCTTCTGGAAATTCTGGCTGAATAATGGCTGGGGGGGTTTGTATCCAGCTTTCCAGGCAACTCAAATAGTTTTCCTAAAGGACTGGAAAATAGAGCAACGCCTCAAATGCCAAACATCTAATATCATCCTTTAGAAGTGTTTTTCTGTATCAATTGGGATCACTCTGTCTCTATGGGATTTCTCACACTGGAGAGACTGAGTTCATGCATAACTGGTGTTTTTTTCTCTTTGTCTTTATTTGGTGGTGGTTGTAAACGTTGTTCCACTTTTCACTGAAAATGTTTTTGTAACCTAGGAAGCGGGTGCAGTGCGAAGCTGAAAATCTGTTTCTCTTCAGAGGTCTTGATCCAAAAGCCCTCTGAATCCAGCAGGAAACTTCAATTGGCTTTGTGCTTTTACCAGACTTGTTCAATGGTGACTTTTTTTTCTTCTTCTTCTGTATTGGAACTTTCTAGGATTTTGTAGTATCATATCAATGAGGGCTGAAGGGAGGTGAGTTTGTAGAGGTGTTTCTCTGATACCATGGCAGCATGTGAGTTGCTGTCAGCTCTACATGTGGTGTGGCACTCCATGTAGACCAGGCAGGCTTGCGGGGTATGAGTGACATGCTTCTAGGATCCCCAATATCCTCTCTAGCTACAACAAATGAGGAATTATTTTTGGCTGGAAATTTAATTCAATTATAGGAAGATTGTACTAACTTCAATGGTAGGAATTACATTACTCAAAGCTATGTTATCGCATAATATCTTACTGCAAATTGGTGCTAAAATAAATTAATGAGAAAAGTGAAATATCAAAATTTGCAATGGATGGAGAGATACCATGGACCAGTACAGTGAGGAGGGGGAGATTTATTGAAAACAGTTGGAAAATGCAATCTGCTTTAGACAAATTTTAAAAATAAAAGGGTGGAGATGATAAATGGGAGGACAGACAGACCAGTCCTTGCACTGCATTGCTATCAGGGTTTGGGGGATCTGTTTGGGGGATTCTGAGCTGTCAGACCAAGGCTAACCTGCACTAATAATTTGATTATCCCCACTGAATCAATATTATGCAAAATATGATTTATGCTAGAAAACCCTCCAAAACCCAAACAAAACCCCCAAAACACAGAAAACATTGGACAAAACTCAGTAAAAAAGGACATATGTATGTTGTTCTCCAAATTTTCAAGCACTTTCCCGTGATCAAACAACTATGCAAATACAACAGGTGAATGTTGACTAAAGTTATTTTTCTTGTCCTTCTGCAGTCAGAGACCAGGTAACAACTCAGTTTTCAGAGTTGGTGCGCACCCCAAGTACATTGGCAGAGATGTCTAGTTGTCTTTATTTCTTAATGGAAGGCCACTTCTGTTCAGATACATCAGAAAACTCAAAAACTTTACAGAGTTTTCAGAGAATTAATTCAGCTACTATGCATGTGTAGAGTGAGAAACCATTGTTACAAAAATACACAAATTAAATGGGGGCGAAGAGTCATGCCTTCAGGTGAAAATCTGCCCATGTTACCTCTACTCCATGCTTCTGTGCCCATAAGGGCATAGAAATAACAATACAAATCAAGCTGTTATGTGGTGAAGATTCAGTAAGCCTAAAACACTATCCTGAGTTAACAACCCAAAGACTAATGCATATATAGCTTGCAAAGGTGTATAAACTCTTCAGCTAATTTAGTGGGAGGCTCTGTCCTCCAACCCTATTAACAATAAAATATTTTAAATAAACTCCAAGGAAATAATTGCAGGGTTTCCCCTGCTAATCCTTATGGCTGTTGCCACATTGCAACTATTAAAGTAATGGCATTTTAATGGTAATATATACGTATGCACATAGCAGTGAGATTCTTCATTGTACAGGCACAATTATATTTGCCTTTCAGTACAGAAGCCACAATTACTAAGGCAACATTTGCCAGCAGTTATACTATAGCAATATCTGTGAAACTGAACGCATTCCTAAAGTCAAAAGCCAGCTAAAAAGCAAAACTACAGGTGCTTGTACTTAAGGTGGAAATATCTGTTGTCACCCCACACAGTAGTGTTGCTGCAGTGGGAGTGTTACCTGCTGTCCTGGTTTTGTCTGGGACAGAGCTAACTGTCTGCACAGTAGCTAGTGAGAGGCTGTGTTCTGGATCTGTGCTGAGAAGAAGGCTGATAACATACTGAGGTTTATAGTTGTTGTCAGGACAGTCAAGGACTTTTCAGCTTCTCTGCTGTGCCAGCGTCTGCAGTGCACAAGAAGCTAGGAGGGACCATAGCTCACAATTACTGTCTTAGGATATGACCTTGGTTTTAGGATTGAGACCCAAATTGGCCAATGGTATATTCCATATCATGCATGTCATGTCCAGTATATCATGAGGGTCTATCCAGAAGCTCATTCTTGCTCTCTCTTGGTCAGCTCTCTCAGAATCTGGGACTCTTAGGCTCTTCTCTTTTCTGTGATTTCAGTTTTGGGACTTTCTCTGCTCAGGGATGGGCTGGGCCTTGGTCATGGTGTGGTGAGCAGTTGCACTGTTTCACTCATTTGTGTATTTGTATGCTATTACTATTGTTATTATTAGTAGTATTTTCAATTTTATTGTAGTTTAGTTATTAAATTGTTCTTATCTCAACCCATGAGTCATTTTCCCCTTTACCCTTCTAATTGTCTCCCCTGTCCCTGGGGAAGGGGGGAGGGTGAGCGAGCAGCTGCATGGTGTTCGCTGCTGCTACCTGGGTTTAAACCATGACACCTACAGACAGCAGCATGATAGATACCTGTCTGTTTCTGGAGCTGCTGGTAGTTAATGGTAGCACTTCAGTGGCGCTTGAATCTGATACCTTTAAATAAACTAAGAACGGCAGGAAGCACCTCTTGGAGGTGCCTTGCTGGCTGTAGATAACTGACTTAAAGTAGAAGCCTAATTTCTAGGTAGCTATATTTAAATTTAATACCCTCTTTGGGAAGGTAAGGATTACATTAAGCATGTAATCCTCAATCTACTCAGTTTTGGAGTATCCAAAGACTTACTCTTTCCAGGGGCTAGAGACGTTTTCCCTTTTTAATTTTATTTACTCTCTGACTTCAGGCTTGTGACTGTATTACTTAACATAGCTGTTTCATTGGATTATAGAGTTGAAGAACAGTTCGGGTTGGAAAGGGACCCCAGGAAGTTTATAATCCAACCTCCAGCTGAAAGAGATGTCAACTATAAGATCAGACCAAGTTGCTCAGGGCTTTATGCAGTTGGGTCTTGAGAGCATCCAGGGATGGAGACTGCACAACCTCTCTGGGCAATCTCTGTCACTGCTAGATTTTTCCTCAGGATAGAAAAGCTTTTCCTTAAATGCAGTTGCAATTGATGCCCATTGACTCTAATCCTCCTGCCATGAAGAACTGCACAGAACCTGGCTCTGTACCTTCCGTGACCACCTCATAGTTACTGTTGGGCTCCTGCTAGGTCCCCCCAAAACCATCTTTTCTCCAAGCTGAACAAGCTGAGTTCCCTCAGCCTCTCCTCACACAGCAAGTGCTTCAGACACCAATCACCACAGCAGCTCTCCACTGAACTTCTTCCCATTTATCGATGTCCAAGTTGTACGAGAGACCCCTAAACTGGGTGCCATATTCTCGATGTGGTGTAAAGTGCGTTGAGAATCGCTGCCCTTGACATACCAGCTATGCTGCTGGTAGCGCAGCCCGGGATGCTGTTGGCCTTCATTGCTGCCAGGGGTCCCTGCTGACACAAAACCAGGCCAGGGTTCCTTTTCCACAGAGCTGCAGCCTGCTGTCGCAGAAGGAGTCAGGGTGAGTTACGCACTTCGTTCAAAAGAGAGAAGCAGCAATATACATTATTTCTGTAAAACAGTGAGTTAACAAGGGTTAATGTGACAATGATTTAACAAGATTCGATGGCAAGGTATGCTTGATAACTTACTGCATATAAGACAGGGTCAGGCAAAACTGTCAGGGAGACCCTCCCGTTGAGTCATGACCATGAGGTTTGGAAAGGACGCCCTTGCTCTCTAAACTCCTTCTCAGAGAGGAGTCTAGGTGCAGCTGCATCCAATCCTAGTCCCAGACTTGGTCAATGGTTTATATCTAAAGGATTATATATACACAATAAATTCTTTATATAATTTAGCTAAGATTTCACAATTTATTATGCTATTCATTACTTACTGAGAATCTGATGACTCAAGGGATAGCCTTGAGAGGCATCTCTACTCAAGAGAACCTGGTGTGTAGCCCATCACCATCCAGGAGAGCTCAACAGGCCTGGGGCTGTCCACTCTTTAAAGAGTAAGATGATTGAATGATAATCATATTTGCATCCTACCCATATTTTGGTTGGCGTGTGCTCAGCTAGCTGTCAGCTGTTGAGCAAGATGTGCAAGATAGCCCTTGGCTATTGTGTTGTAATGTGTCTCCCCTGAATCTATTCTGAGTCGGATGCAGCCATCATGACCAGACACACCGATGATGGCCAGTACTGGTGGTTATTGCTTGAACAGGATTATGGGAAATAAAGGTCAGCTTAGGGGTAGAGAGGGGAGCACACCATCACACCTGTGTCCTTGTGAGGGGTTCCTTCTTCCCAGGTGCAGGACTCGGCATTGGTCCCTGCTGAATTTCGCAGGGTTCCTGTTGTTCCATCCTTCCAGCCTCTCACTCTGAACGGCAGCCTTGCCCTTGAGTGTATCAACTGCTCCCCCTGACACTGCCACCAATTTGGTATCACGTGTAAGCTTGATGAGAGGTGACCTCCATGGCTTCCGTCCTCCAGGTCACAGATGAAGATGTGAAGGAGGTCAGATCCCATGATAGGCCCAAAGAGTACTCTGCTTGCTACCTCCCGGCAGAGTACAACCCACGAGTCTCTGCCCTCTGAGCCTACCCATCTGAAGAGAACATGTAATTGGAGCACCCCATGATATTTGGCCAAGGCAGGGATCCTCAGGTTTATTCCTGTTTGTGAAGCTAAGAGCAGAGAGCTCGCAAGCCATTGTGAGGGAATATGAGAAAACCAGGTATCTTCAGCGCTTTCCTTTTTTTATATATAATTTTTCAATACTTCAACATTTCTGTCTTGCACAGATGAAAAGAACTGTGTAAGGAATCTCTAAGGGTTAGTTGGAGTCCCAGTGAGCAGTTTGATATTCAGGTGCAGAAACACATGCATTGTAGGGGGTGTTTAATATTAAAAGGATACATATCTGGAAATAGTTTGGTTTAAATATAAGTAAAAACTGATTCATTGCAGCATAATTCTAGTTTTGAAATCAGTTGATTTCAATGTATTTTGGGAATGAAGTAATGCAAGAGTGAATCAGTTCCATAATTATTTTGGGAAAAAAATGTTATTCTAGTAGTTTTGGAGAGTTCTTTCTGTACAAGAAAGGAAGGGAAACCATACCTTTCTTTGTGCGTCTAAATGAATTCCATCTTGTCTATGCAGAAATGTTTCTTTTTAGGTTTCATTAGCAAAAGTTTTTTTTTTCTCTCTGTAAATAACAGATGTCTCAGATGAGTAAGAGAAATCTGGCATGCTGTTATCAGATAGAATCCTAAAAATTCTGATCATAAAATAAAGACGGACTGAAGGTTTCAAAAGCTTACTTAACAGCAGCTCTAAAATTAATGTTTAAAAAAATTAAGATATTTTGCACTGCTTTTGACAATGAAAGCTGTTAATCAAAAAGAAAGAATCAAGTTCTTAGCATTTTCTTGGTGACAAAGAAGAGACCGCAACATTTTGGGTGTAAATTAATCAAGCATACGACAATGGCTGATAGCCAGGAAGAAATTTTAGTAGCTGTATTAGTTGCGATAGAAACACTGGCCTTAATGCAGCTTGTAGGGGTATTTGTTGAGGTTGTGGGTTCAAAATATTTTAATTTTTTTTTGGTCAGGCTTCATTAAGGTGTATAAATTGCATTAATAGATATGCTATGTGTATTTCCTTAATTAGCTCAAAAATGCATGTAGATAAGCGTGTGGTAACATAGCTGACACAAATTTTAAGGGTCTGAAATATTATTTAGGCTTTTTGTTTAAACTGTCTGAGATAGACAAGCATTAACAAAAATGGAAAAGTAGAGAAAACAATGTTGTAAATCTATTCCTGTAGCACAGGGAAATACTGAAACACCAACGAGGTGTGACTTCTGTAGCTCTTGTCAGCAAGATATTCTTACTGAGTATCCATGCAGAAATGTAAAATCTTCTTCTGTATTTATTAAAACCATAACTTGGTGTGAAGAGACAGATGTTTCGGGAAGAATAGGGAAGGATACATGACCAGTTGTGACTAGAATATATTTATAGTTAATGCAAATCTACTAAGCACCAAAGAACTACAATCTGTTTGCCACAGAATTTCAAAGGTTTCTCTCTGCTTGCAGGAAGCACTCTGGTGTGGCCAGACTTAGTATTTATGTCTGACATGTTACTGTCCAGATTTCAGCACGTCAGGTAAAAAAATTATGTCAGTGTTGTCTTATGCACAGCGAGAGGGAACATCCTTCTGGAGCTCCAGTCTGAAAAGGCATGAGAAATGATGGTTTCAGCGTACACAGAATACTGGTAGGAACATTAGCGTGGCATTAAGTGTAGTGTTGGGAGACTAAAGAAAAAATATTTTTCTCCTGACAATGAAGGCATGTAACAAACTAGGAAAAGTGAAAATAAAAGAGGAGAATAGTAGCAGTCTAGGGCAGGTGAAGAAATTTGAAGTAGGAGTGCCAAGGACCTGTTTTATCTAGAGATTCTCTGAGAAGAAGCATTGATAATGGGCCTGCATGGACCAAAAAAAACAAAACACCAAAACTCTACTCTGAACCTCAATTTGATGTGAAGAGTCAAACGAACCGCTCCCACACGATGCTGTCAGCCTTTATGGAAGTCGTTTTTTTACATAGTAATGAAAAAGATTATTAAAAACAGACCTTGTTAGTCTCTGCCTATGCAAAGATGTATTCCTTCATCAAACCTGCAGAATCATGAGATTGCTTGATTTAGTCGCTAAAACAATGGTTTTAATATTGATTAAGAGCCTAGAAGTAAAAAAAACAAACCCAAACTAAGCAAAAAAAACCCAACCCCCCTAAAACATCTAACAGTAATAAGATGCTGATCAATAGATAGACATTTGTTGGCTTTTAATCCTTTGGGAGGTATATTGTTTCAGTAAATATTACCAGTAGGTTAATGACTGAAGAATGAAACGTTGTTATATTTGAATTGGAAAAGGACAGCCTGTTTTTTCTCCCAGATAGCAATGCCAGATTACGTGTAGAAGGAGATACTGATAGTTGAGCCTTAGCTTCTTTCATTTGGTCATCGTTGCATCAATAGTTATTCCTGCAGAGTTCGGATAAGCTGCAAGTGAGAAATAAAATGTCTCCTGTGACTGCAGGAAAGTGAAAGACTTTTTTTGGTTACAAAGCCTTTTCTGGGTGAAGGAGAAACCGATGAGGATCTAGAAGATTCAGAAGGTTATACTGTGGCTAATTTTGTGTTTTTTTAGTAAAGCCTGTGACACACTGATATTTCATTGCATCTTGCTGTGGCGATATCTCACTACCCACGTTTACGGTAATGTACTCTTTTCATACTTTATTCGATCCAGTTGCCACCTATCTTGCTAATAATCTAATTTCAAGTTTTTTTGTTGACAAATTTATTTTAATTGTTTCCTTTTGGATTTTATGTTTGCTATTTACTGCTGATTAGTCACAGTTCATCGATGATTGTAGATGACTGCGACGTATTAACCTGTGTCACTTTTTTATTTTGCTTCCTTTCAAGCATACATTTAAATTTGCACGTACATAGGTAAAGCATTGAAAATAACACTTGAAAACCAAAGTGGCCTGGGTATCCAAAACCCATTACTCACTGTTAATAATTTTGTGTGATTATTTTTGAAGGGTACCATGTTCTGCTTTTGGACTGTACTACTTATATGTGCCATTTCGTGTTCTCTTTACAACTCAGAGAAACAGAACAATCTTTCAGACAAAAATGTTTTAAAAATGATCATAGCTGGTGAAGAGGTTTAAGGATCAGACAAAGGTATAACTAATGGACATAGGTATTGGTAACAACATTGTGGTCAGCGTAGCTCAATTAAGCCTTTATTCTGGAGGTATTTAAATAGTGTGCCCAATATTGAGAATGCACTTAAGCATTTCCCTTCTGGGTGTTTGAATCTTTGCTTGCTTTTATGAAAATTAATGATCTGTTCTGCCTTTAGACCCTGAATGGGAAATTGTATTAGGGCCAGCTTGTACAGCCCTGTCTTGAAAGCATTGGAACTAGGTCATAAAGAAGCTATGGTTAAACAGTTATTTGTGGGGAAAGATCTAATGGTAAACATGGAAATTGTCCTAATCCAGTAAAAGATTCATTGGTTTTCTGCATGCCTTGTCCTTGGCTTAAAAGTATTATGATCTGCTGTAAAAACTGCCATTTTAGTTGTGCTTTGGGCAGAAAAGAGAATTAGGAAGCAGAAGGAGGGACATGGAATAGTTAGGTTCAGTTTGAATGGGTGACGTGCAGTGTCTGCTGCAGTGTCTGCCCAGCAGAAGTGGTAGTGGGAAAAGACAGAGGAAATCATTGTGCTCCTGTGCAGACCTCTGTCGGGTACGTGACTTTGGTACCATTCTGGTGTCGACATCTCGGGCAGGCCAGAGGTTAGAGAAGGTGTGAGGTAAGGCAACTGAACAGGCATTGGGGCTGTAGCTGCTGCTGTACAGGGAGGCCCTAGGAAGGCTGGTTTTAGACAGCATGAGGCTGCGAAGGGGTAGGACTGAGATTTACAAACTCTAGGGATCAGAGAGGCATTCATGAACAACAGGTTCACAATCAGGAACAGGAAGGGATGTGCCCTCCTTCATCCCAGTGGTAACAACAGTGGATACTGGGGCAGCTTGAGGGGAACCAACAGCAGGGAGTGCCCAGGTACCCCCTGAACAGTGTCCCCTGCTGTGACAGATGGACAAAAATTGTTGGGCTGCGAGCATGAGCTCTTCAGTGCAATGGGGCACTTCGTATGCACTTTTGCTTTAATTGGATTTAAGTTTGGCTAGGATGGATAACTGTAATAATCTGTTCATGGTAGAACAAATCTGTGCCTGGGATAATTTATTTTACTACTTAGACAACTTTTCCATCCTAGAGTGCTGACCTTGATCTATTTAGGTAGCCTCCAATCTCTTTTTCCCGTGAGTCAATAGAATGTTAAACTGGAGCAACTACTTTAACAGGTGACTGTAGGAAAACTGCAGGAAAGTGTTTTTATTACAGACACCAGTTTTGAGGATGTCCTAACATTTATTTGCCTTACATGACTATGAATTATTCTTTCCGCCTGGTCAGAAGCACACAAGAGGAACAGTTATAGATGGAAGGCTTAATAAATCATTGATTCTCAACAAAACAGGAAGAAGTTTGCAAAGGATTTTTTTTTCTTCTCCTCAGTAGCTGCAGCTGCCTACTCCTTGGATATTGCTCTTATGTGAAGGAAAGGTTAACCTTCTTCTGACCCTTTAGAGACACCTTCCACCCCTTTGCCCGGGCAGCCAAGGTGTGCCCCAGGGATCACTGGCTGCCTTCATTTCTAGATTCCCATGGTTCTGCATATTTACAGAGGATATGAATTAATATTAAATAAGATAAAATTAAGATAAAGAGAGAAGAATGTCAAACCAATGGGAGACTTTATGACTAGCAAGTACAAAGAAGAATATCAAGTCCTAAATATTTTTTTACCAGCACTCAGACAAACGAAAACAGGGTAAGCAGTGATGACAGGTTTGAGTTTCGGATATCTGGTGAAATTTCTTTTTTCCTAATACAAGTTTATTAATGTCAGTACATTAATATTGCTAAGGTTCCTTGCGGACTTACACCTATGCATCTTTAGCCTCTGCATAATTAATTTGCACTATTTAAATGTGCATTTTATAGATCTTAAGTTTGAGATTTAGAAATCTACTTTATGGATATACCCTTTGAGGAGAAAAAGGAATGACAAGATTTACATATACTGAAAAAGCAAATGACTGAAGATCTCCCTCTCCTTCTCTGTACCCTGGTGTCCCTGTGGTCCCAACCACCTAAATTCAAGGCATTATACTTTGTCTCATCTGCCCTCAAAGGCACTGTTATTACCTCAGGCAGTGCCAGATGATTAAGTTCCTCCTTAAATCACTGAGCATCTTTCTGTTAAATCTTATCTGTCTGAATTGGTCCAGAGTGTCCAGGACTCCTGACAGATGGGGTTCCTACCTAGATAAGAGCCTCAACACACTAATTTTATGCTGAGATTGCATTTGAAAAGTACCTCTGAAACACCCCAAGCTGACACAAATAGCAGCAGAATGACAATACAGAGGTCTTGTTGCTGTAGGAAATGAAAGAAAGCCTGTAAGAACACCTATTATTTAACAGCCGTAAATCAGTCTGGTGTATACAGTAAGCTCTTTCAAATGATACACATATATCTATATTTATTCTTTCTAATATATTCTCATTCCCAGATTTCTGTTTCTGCTTGAATCTCAGACCTTATGACACATTCTCCTAAGGATTTAGCAGATACTACTTCCCTTAAAAGGCAGACACAAAATAAATCCCTTTTGTCTGGCAGGGGATCAGAGGCAGTGCCACTACTAGGTTTCCTCTCAGGCTGTTGAGACAAGTCGCTGCCTCTGCTCCTGTCTCACGTGTTTCAGCGCTGATACAGAGTACTGCTTATGGTTTGAAATTATGTTAAACAGAGACAGTTGCATGCCAAAATAAAAGGAAACAGGAGAGCAGGGAAAGCAGAATGTGAAATCCAGTTGTTAGGTAAGATTATTATGATGCCAAAAGTTCAAATCACTATGCAAATAATGCTGGAAAGAATTGTCTTTCAGGAGACCTCTGCCACCCAGTGCTGGATTTCTGTCTTCATTTTGCTTTTGCCTTACTTATGCAAGACACTATTCTGCTTCTTTCTTTCCCAGGTCTTGAAAGTAGAATTTGTTTAAGGAGAGTGGACTCTATTTTGTATGTTTTTGTTCTTTCTGTATCATATTTGTTCAGAACATGACCAGAAACAGAAGTTATCAGTGTAGAACTTCAGTGTGGTCTTCCCTCTCCAAACTAAACTCTGTTGATGAGCACTGAAATAGACATTGTTATTACCAGTAAAGTATCATCACTGGCTCCTGCAATCACACACATGGAAATGATTGGGATGGCTTACTGGTGAGAGCTCTTGTTGGAGGTCCTTTGCAAAATCAGACTGATGTCACTGTTCCACTCATGTTCTGTGTTTTTAAGGTTTTCTTGTATTTTCTGCTTCTAAAAGTGAAAAAAAACCCCAGATACGTTAGGGAACAACTTGAGCTTTTCCACACATTTTCCTGGTTAGTTTTTCCCCTGCATTAGCTGTAATGGCACTGGCACTAGTCTGAAAACTGTTGATAGGTGGTTGGACTTGTGCAGCTTCTCTTAGATGTCTACTTCTGAGCTGATCAGATCTTGACAGGTTATTTCTCTAAATAACCTGTCATCATAGGTGATGAGATTTCACTCCTTCCCTCTTTCTGTTCCTGTAGTTTATGGGTGCTCACAAGCTCTCTCCTTGTACCCTTGCCATGCTGTTATAGGAAGAGATGGGAACCAAAACAAGGGAGAGACTGCATTTACACCAAGGCTCCAAAGCATGGACCCATCTGACCCAGCTTGAATCTAGCATGGCCTCCTTCAATCTGGAGTCCAGTGCAAGAGCCACACGGCACCTGGGTCCCCACTTGGGTGAGTCACTTGTGAGCTCTGTGTCACGTCAGCTAAAGGGTGACAGTGCCCAGCCTAAAACTGCTCAGGTATTGGGTTGCAGTTGCTCTTTGGTTTATGTTGCACTGCACTTAGTCTCAAGTGTCTCACCCAAGGTCACACCAGTGATCATCCACTACAGATGTTGTAATTGCAGCCAGCTGCCTCAAGTCCTAGCCTTGGGCCCTAACCACAGGGCCATTGTGCTCTCTCGTAAGACACACCTTTGAAAGGCTCATTGTCTGTCTGTCCAGGTGTTTCACACTGATATTCTTTCTCAATATATCCATTTTGGCAGATCTGTCTTTCCTGGTAGGTTGGTCTGTTTAGTCCTCCTTTTTCAGCTTTTACCTTTCCGCCAATACTTCTGGAAATGAGGGCTTTAGAAGAAATGCTATTTTAAATAATAAGTACAGTTTGTTAAATGGCAGTCACGACATTCAAGTCTAAACAACGAAAGGAACAGTTGAAGCATAATACATCTTGAATTATTCTTACAATAAACATTATTTGTTATCAGTTATAAAAAATCACTTAGTAAATCTCTCTTTTCTACCTTAATTTACCTGTTGAGACATACCCGTTTGACAGATTGCTTCAAGGACTTATCACTCATGAGTTGCGCATCAATTCACAACTGGTTGCTGTTGTCACAAATCTATTAAATTCATTTCCTGTGCAATAGCTCTTATCCTTTCCTCCTCTTTTCTCCATTTTGCATTGTTGATAGTTATGTGAATTGTATTTAAGTACTAAACAAGGCACTTGATTAAAGACAGTGAGGGAAGTGGTTAGGATGTTATGGTCCAGTCTTTTAAAGTGTACATAATTCAAAATTTGCATATTCATGCCTGTTACCAGATTTGTGTGCACAGATGAATAGCATCTAGAAACTTAACCTTAACACTGTGCAAAAAGGTTTCACTGCAAAAAAAAAAAAAGTATCTCCAACTTATAGCCTAATGTTGGCTATTTGGTCCATTGTGCAAATCACAGACATTAGAAAATGTGTCCCCTTCCAGATGCAGCTATTACATTTTTAATGTGATACAGATACTTGTGGGCTATGTTAAGACAGAGTTAGAGGACAGCTAGAGCCAGAAGGAATGATAAAACTATTGTAGCTGAGTACAAAGGTCCTCTGTAAAAAAAAGAGAAATAATACAATTAAAAGGGAGAACTGTATCACAATGGTAAAAGTGTATCTAGTGTATTTACTTAACTGTATTAGCAGTGGTCTTCAGACAGTGAGACCAATTTAGTTTTCTGGTTATTTCAAAGAGACTTAAGCACATTTTAAGTGCTTTGTGGAATTGAGACCTGCTACAAAGGATGGTTCACACGGCAATGTTTTGTAAACTGTGCTGCTGTGAATTGCTTTCATGAGAGATTTGAAATAACCCTGTGTTTTGAATACAAATGTTAGCCTCAAGAAAGGCTTATGTTTCCCACTGAATGGCCAGACATGTTTAACTGAGTGCTAGTCTAATATCATGTCAATGAAATTATAAGGTGATAGTGACATGACCCAAACATTGTTTTATGTGAGGTATGCAGCCCAAGAAAGTGAAGCATTTCCAAGAAAATGGTTTTTAAATAAACTTCTGTGTAAAATTGAGCTTGAAAGAAATAAAACCCAAGATGATGAAATTGCTAAAATAAATTTTAAAAATCACCTAACATACCATATTAAAGGAAAAAAATGCCTTTACTATGTCAGTTGCTCTGAATTTTCTAGCAATCATCATGGAATTGTACTTTAATTGCTGTATATGTTCCCGTATATGGTTTCAATCCAAATTTCCTTGTTATGTTTGACACCTTAGTTTTTTTCATCAAGTGTTAAAACAGTAATTCGAGGTGAAATCTAGAAGAAATTATTATACAATGATTAAATTATAATTATAGGGATATTATTTAACATCATAAAATTATGGTTTATATGCTCTCAGAAAGAGAGATGTATATTTGTGAAAAGTTTTATATACAGTTACAATATCTGTGATTTTTGTTTCAAGAAAAGGTGACAGAACAGATGTTTCTCATGGAGGAAAGTGAAGGATTAGGTCTTATAAACAGAGTAGGCAAGTTCCACTAAAAATCTGATTTTAGAAAGAAGAAAACACTTTTTGTCTTATATGCCATTGTACTTGACTTCTAACCTCATTATTCTGGTCAGCATAGTTCCTCTGGAATTACTGTAAAGCTATTGAGGTTGACTCTAATTTCATGAAATTGAGTTCTTACATGAGTATAATAAGCCAGAAAGATGTTTCATTGCATTTCACATTCTAAACTGTGTGAAAAAAGGAAGACAAATATAATGAAACAGTTGGTCTTTACAGCAAAAATATTGCAATCTCTTTTTGAAGTGGGATGCTAGGCTGGGTGCAGGTAAGGCTAAGTGAGATGGGAGTGTTTGTACCCTCTGTCCTGAGCAAATTATCATCCGTTTTCATACCATCTGAACCCCTCATGGGGTTCTTCATGACCACCTTGAGAGGTGGAACTGTGCAAACCTCATGAAGTTCAACAACGCCAAGTGCAAGGTCCTGCATGTGGGTCGAGGCAATCCCAGAACAAACACAGGCTGAGTGGAGAATGGATTGAAAGCAGCCCTGAGGAGAAGGACTTAGGGGTGTTGGGTGATGAAAAACTGAACATGAGCTCGCAATGCACACTTGCAGCCCAGAAAGCAAACCATACCCAGGGCTGCATCAAAAGAAGTGTGAACAGCAGGTCGAGGGAGGGGATTCTGCCCTTGTGCTCTGCTCTGGTGAGACCCCCCCCTGCAGTTCTGTGTCCAGCTCTGGGGTCCTCAGCACAGGACAGACACAGAGCTGTTGGAGCAGAGCCAGAGGAGGCCACGGAGATGATCAGAGGGCTGGAGCACCTCCTGTCTGGGACAGGCTGAGAGAGTTGGGGGTGTTCAGCCTGGAGAAGAGAAGGCTCCAGGGGAACACTATAGTGGTAGCCTTCCAGTGCTGAAAGGGGGCTACAGAGAGATGGGGAGGGACTCTTCGTCAGGGACTGTAGTGATAGGACAAGGGGTAACAGTTTTAAGCTGAAAGAGGACAGATTTAGATCAGATATTAGGAAGAAATGTGTTCCTGTGCAGGTGGTGAGGCAGTCACCCAGGTTGCCCAGAGAAGCTGTGGATGCCTCATCCCTGGAGGGGATCAAGGCCAGGCTGGATGAGGCTTTGGGCAACCTGGGCTAGTGGGAGGTGTCCCTGCCCATGGCAGGGGGGTGTAACTAGGTGATCTTTAAGGTCCCTTTTACCAAATCACAGAATGGTTTGGGTTCATATATTAAATGTATTTGAAATGGTAAATACTGCTGATCCTTATGGAAGCAAATCGGGCATGTTATTTTCATATATATATAAAAATATATAAAATTATCACGCTGTCTACTATCTGTGTTCAGGTTAAAAATATAAAAAAGAAGATATAATTCATGTGGTTGTATATCTTGGTTTTGTTGGGTTTTGCTTTTCTTTTGTTATTAATGCTTCACAAATGGCTACGATGGTACCTGAGTTTATAATAGCTTTTTTTTTTCTAAATAATAAGAGCTGTAAGAGCTGCATGTACCCTCATAACCTTGTCCTTCAATATTAGCATTGAATTAGTAATCCACAGGAGGAGTTGATAGGTTTAATAAAGTGCTTTGGCAGCAAATAATCTATTTAGAGGATGTTTATAATTTAAAAGCTTTTTGCCAGTCATTTTGAAATTGCACGTCAGCAGGAATAAAAATATTGTATGTGAAAGCAGAAGCTGCAGTGACAGAACTGCTAAGGAAAATACTTGTGTTTTTTAAAGAAACACAAAAATGTTCGTGTTCATCATTTGAAGTGATTTAAAGAACAGAAGCAGAAATGGGTTACTAAGTGAGATCATACAGATTCCAGTGGGTTCCAGGGGTAAACTATCAAGTTCTCCACAATACTAATGTATTCAGTGAAAGTCTCTTGCAAAGCTAACAGCTTGCACTTAGAGGAAACAACAAGCAAATCTACTGAGAGGAATGAGAGAAGTTAGAAAGCTGGGAAGGACTATTTGTGTGCAACAAAAACCTCTGTCACCTCTTGTGTTGTAGATGAGAAAAAGCTCCTTACTCAGGATGAGGTTTTTGTTCAGGCTGTGAACCTTGTGCTCACACAGGTGATAATCAGGTGAGGAAAGTCCTTTGGCTTCAGAGAGGGAGCGTAGACGTGATGCTTTGAAGGTGATGGGGAGAGGGTGCCGTACTCCGAGCCTTGCCATGCACCGTCCATAACTATAACTTTGTATGCAATTTATCCTTTGTATTCAGACAGTCTTGTCAGGCTCCACATGCATCCTATTGTACCAACACCTCTATTATGCCTATCAACTTCCCAGGAGAGTGGAGACAGGAGGTTGAATGCTTTCTGAATGCTTAACTGGAAATTATTTCAGATTGGCTTATGAAGGACGTTGTCATGTGGCCTGAAAACTGGGATATCCAGTGATAGATACATAGGAAAGATATCTGAGTAACTTTCAGATCTTACTGAACATATGTGTTATTGACCTGGAAAATAAATAAAACAGAAATTCCCAGAGGCGGTTAAATCAGGAAGAGTGGTGAATGCTGGTAAGGGTGGACAAGTTTAATTTCACACAGGTGCTTAGAAGCTGAAGAAAGGGGCAGAAATATATTTAAAAAATTCAAGTTCAGGGAAGTGAACTTAATGTATCTGGAAAACAATTTAGCTATTCAGTAGGAGGGAAAACTCAGCAAGACATCAAGGAATGAAACTGAGCAGCAGTTTTCATTTTATTATGCAGATTAAAATCTGGAAGAACCCCATTGATTCCTAAGAGTAGCAAATTATACCTTCCTAACATATGAATGTGCTTCCTACATCTGCACGCAACTCCCTTTTACACCTGACAACATGGGTTGGTGTTGCAGAAGTACAGGTGGTCTGAAACCAGGAGATGGCTGCGCACTGATATGCAAGCTTAACTGAACCTCTCTCCAGCCAAGGTCTTAATTATGTGTTTAAGCTGGCTGAAGTCTATGACCTTAAATTTAGCTTTCTGGATGAGAGTTTTTGTGCCTACTGTTCACCGTAGAGGAAAAGCATGGTATATTTCCCTGATCTGATCTCTCAGCAAAGTAGATCTACCTGCAGCCCTTGGGGAAAAATATGAATTACCTTCCTGAACTGGATTAATCCCACAGAAAGTGCACAGATTAATTTTACCATCAGACTTCATCTCTGACCTTGGGTGAATCACTTGAACTGTCTCCATCTCTATTCTCAGCATATGCTTTTAAGCTTACACCTCTTCCATTTTGTATGCTGTGACATCATCTCCAAATTATGACCTAGAATGCCAGAATGCCTTTTCAACAGCTTCCCTCATTTTTCTTTACCCATCTTGGTGACAAAGTGCAACACACACTCACACCCACGTTCGCCCATTAGAGCCTCACAAATCCATGGGTAGCAGCAGTTTAGGGAATGGATATGTCCCTTAATGAAGGATGACAGGCTTGACTTGGCCAAACCCAGCTTCTCCCTGAGAGGGAGGGAGGACAGAGGGTTGTACTGATGTGCCAGCATCTGGGTAGAGAGGTGTTCAGAAAGTCCTTCAGAGGCTCCTGTGCTTCACCAGGTGTCACTACAGTCCTGTAGTCTTTATCTGTGCAGAGCAAGCTGTCCCACTGTTGGGAGTGGGCGAATACACCACCAGTTGTTGATGCAAGTGTGTCAGTGGCCTCTGGCAGACTCTTGGTGTCCTGACTTTATAATTTCTTGCTGATTCAGCAGGAATACTAGTCTGGAGTTTATCAGACTTTATGACAATGATTTCTCAGCATTTACTTTTCTCTCTTTGTCTTGCAGTTTTGTGGTGTTCTCACAGAAGGGGTCTTTGACAGAGTGAGCTTCTCTGATTAAACACACATAGTATGTGACTGCTATTTCCCTTTCTTTGTTTAGAAATATACCACCTCTGGCTATTTAGCAATATACCACCTCTAGTAGTCACAGATCAGTAAGCCATCTTGGCCCATGTGCATCATACTTCTCTTTGTATTGCTTGTCTAAGTCCAAGTTGTGAAAGTGCTAGACCTGTGATGGAGTGGTGAAACACAAATATGTGCAGCCACTGGGATATGAAGAGGAAGAGGGCCTGCTGGTCTTGTACAGAGACTGATACTTTTTACGAGGACTGGGACTTTGGTCTGGGGAAAGGAGCTGTCAGCAGTGAGGGTGGAGATGAGGCTTGGGAACTCTAGGCAGGAGTGTCTAAAAGGAAACCAGAGTTACTTAGTCTTTAGATTGCCTGAGCTGGAATGTTTTCCCTGCACCTTATTGACATACTGTCTATGGCTTGATATCTGTATTCTTTGCTACCCTGCTGCTTTTTTTGGGGCTATTTGGGGTTTTGATAAGCGTATCACTTTCAGATATTTATTTCTAATTACTCTTTAAATACTAAGGTGTGTTAATTTCCATTTTAAGTATGTTGTATTTTCACTCAGACATAAATAAACCAATAAGTCTGAAAAAAAATTGTGACCTGGCATTATGAGTGTACCCAGTGCCTCGTTTTTCTTCAATTCAAATGGAAACTGTGGTTCTGATTGGTTTGGTGTTTTGGGTGGGTTTTTTGTGGTTGTTTCCTGTTGTTGTTTTTTTGGGGGGTTTTTTTTGTGGTTTTGGTGTGGTTTGTTTTGTTTTAAGTTTTCCTCAGCCTAGAGACTCTCAGCAGTTGAAGTTGTCTCTCTTTACTTTTCCTTTTTTGGACATGTGCTCCCATGCCTTCCTGGTCTGCTCAACATAAATTCAGCTCACTCCAGTCTCCCCTTTCATGCTCAATGTCTCCTTTGCCAGGAATTCCACACCTGTTGCCACTGGACATGCATCCTGCATTCTCCTGATGAAACTGCTCCTTGAGCGTGTTCCCCCAAGGAGACTTTTGACCTTGGCTATTTATAGACTAACAATTAAAGTTAATACAACTGCATTAAAAAAAAAAACAACAACTACTGCATTATCTTCCATTCATATGTATTAGTTTCCCAAGTGACCACATAATCATATTGTCCTTCTGCCTTGCCCTTCCTTCTTCTTTACTTTTCTCTTAACTTACTTTATCAGCTCTTTTGTACTGGTGGATTAATCTTTACAGACATTCCTGAAGCCCATGGGCTATTCTGTTTATATTATTACAAAAAATTGGCTGGGTATGTGAGAATTCCTCTAAGACCTCCCTAGCTCTTCATTGTTGCACCATTGCACGTCAGCTTTTCTTTATGTTATTACATCAAGCCTTGCTGACTAAGCAAGTAATCATCATGCCCTTCACATGTTTGCTGCTGCAGGACTTGGTGTGATGCCTTTTAGTATCAGAAGGGGAAAGATTAGCCAGGAGTTGGAGGTGAAACCAATGGGTAAGATAGAAGAGGGACTTGGTCCTGCTCTTGATTTTGCAACTTTTCATTATGTGGAGTCGTCTTACCTCAAGTGCTGTTGTTCTCATTTGATTGTTACTGTCATTCTCCATTTAAGTCTAAAATGGTCCATGGCTGATGATAATCAACATGCATCACTGTGGTGATTAGTTACAGAGCTTCATGATCTTCCTCACCCAGAAAGACAGTAAGTGCATTTTGCTTGCCTTTTGCCCTCAGTGAAGGTTTGGGCTAGCTGCTGGGTGCGAAGGGGCATCCAAGGTGACATCCAGCAGAGAAACCTGTAACTTTGTATGTTTAATGTATACGTTTTGTTTTACATTCCTGGACTGCTGCAGGTCACCTTTGAAGCTTACAGCTCGAAACACCAAGTCCCTGCTCCCTCAGAGTTAAGAAAGGGTGAAAAAAGCAAACAAAGGTATGGAGCTACCAGGGATTAGCTCAGGATCACCCAGCAGATCAATGGCTGTGCTGGGACTGCAGTCAAAATCTGTTGCATTCTAGATCATAGCCTTCTCTGCTCCATCTCACTAACACGCTTGACCCACATGGATAGGATGGCGGCATCCAGCTCTCTGGGTAACATGCAGTTTTGTTGTGCTGCTTTAAAATCCACAATAATGGAGAAGGACTGGTTGTCAGGCACCTTCTGCATTCCCTGAAGTGAGTGGCACTGACTGTCACTCTACACTGCCTATTTATCTTTGATCATGACTCTGAAAATGTGAAATGTGCTGATCCTGGGCTGCTGGAGGGAATTGCTGCAAAGTGCTGTAGAGATGTCTGTTTTCCAGACAAAGCCCCAGCAAAGCACACTGTGCCTGTTCCTGCTCCACCGACCATATAAGCATGTTGCTCCCTGTTCCATTCACAAAATACTTTGCACATGTCATTGCCGTATCAGCAATGACAGCTGTACTTTCTGGTGGCTGTCTCTAGAAGAAGGAGTGTTCTGATTTGTTGGAGGCTTGGCTTTGCTCAGAGAAACCCTGCCTCTGGACGTAACAAGCTAACACGTGATTTCTCAGGGTGGTTCACTGGCTGTCGCACATTCATCATGATTTTTTCTTTCTTGGTGGAACTTGGTGGATTGCAGCAAGTTTTTGTCAGACCACTGCAGGCATAGAAATCACAGTTTCAAGATAGAAAGTATGATAATTGTTTTCTCCATTATAATTAAAGTAAGACCCTTAAAATAGGGCAGGTGGTAACTATTTTTTCGAAAGCTGTTTGGAAATGTCTCCGCTGTTATGTTTGGTGAACTGTATTCTGTGTCTGCAAGCACAGATTAAATGTTAGAGAAGCAGCTTCTTGTGGTTGGATTTCTGGGTCAGGAAGTTAGTGGATGCATCTGCCACTACCCATTCTTCTGCAATCACTATGAGCTCATTTCTGAAGACCGAGGGCAAAAGCTGCACACATTTCACGACAAGTTGCTTTTACATACTGGGAACTTTCAGGGTGAGTGAGATGCTGTCGTACTCGGGGACAGGAAGGGTGATATTACCAGGAAAGGTTAAGTCTGCATACCAGCAGAATGTTGAATAACACACCCAGCTTGATCAGGTCCTCATAGCTAGTCAATAGATCAAAGAAGTGAACCTCATCTTTAGAGATTCAGGTTTCCCTCCACTAATTGCTGTCCCATTGGAAGTCTGTGCTGGATGCTGCTTAGTTCTGGTAAATTACTTCAACTCAATGTTTCAGTGATGTCCAAGATGGCAGAACCTTACAGGACATCTGCTCTGTGATCCGTCAGTACAGAAATGCACCTGGAGAGTGGTTCAGGTGTGTGCTTTTAAAAATAATACTTTGACACTGATGCATCATCTCAACCACAGTACACATCATCCCAATGGCAGCATACATCATCCCAGCTACAGCACAAGGAATACCTCTGGGATAGTAATTACCAAGTAATCCTCTGTGGTGTGATCTACTGCAAATGCATAATTCACAGTTGCCGAACAGAAGTCAATGGTTCCTACTCATTCGGAAGTTTTTGTGGATGGGCTTTCTTCTGGAAAGCATCATGAGGGAACAGATCAAGGATAGCCTGAACCTCAGAGAATTTCTATGTATTAAGAAAACAATGGAGTTGGATTTTTTTTTAATTTATGCATTATGAAACCTAATTTTCAGTTCCTTGATTTGGAGCTTCTTGCCAGACAGCTTTTTTCCCCACTTGGATTATTGCCAAAATATAGTACAAACAAATTAGCACTTTCTTTTTTCAAAAGCTTTAATCTCATTGCTTTTGCCATATGAAAGAGCAAAGAATAGACAAACGAGAGGCATGAAATCTTCTTAAGTTTAAAGCTCAAATTAATTTTATCTCTTTGATATTTTTAGCCTTGAAGCAAGGTGATTGCTTTTGATACATTACATTGCACATTTAATTCTAACAATGTTATCTTTTTCATCTGCTTTATGTTCTAATGGGAGTGCAGGGGGTTTGGCAAAGTGTGTTGTTGATTATATACTTATTTATAAAAAGGTGTATGTGTACATGTACATTAAATGTGTATGTAATCTCCAGAGACTCTTTAAGAGGAAAGATCCGGAATAATTGCTGAATTATATCTTTGCTTTGGAAAAGCCTCTTTATTATCAACTGTAATGCAATATCATCTAGCTCAGTGCTTTACACATTCCAAATGAAGTACAATTATTGTTTAGATTCTTGTGTCAAAAACTCCACAAATTATTGAATGTATATATTTTTTTCCCCAGCATCAAGCTCTCCTTTTGACAATGTGCATTTATTTCATCAGAATAAATTTTAAATTAAAAAAGAAAACTCTCACAAATAAATAAATAAGCATTGGACCTGTTTTATCCATGGTAGCTGTTGATACAGAATTAAATCTAAGACAAACTCAGAAGCTAGTGCTAAATTACTGAACTTTGAGGAATGACAAATCATTATGAACTGCAATTCTAAATTCCAGTTTTCTTTTGCTGAAGCAAATTAAGCCTGTCTGTATCCTAATATAGATTTTTTTGTATGCAAGTATTTATGGATACAATATAAATTTTGCACACATTTACAACAGTTTGCATCATAAAAATCCCACATTTTCTGTTGCATACAGACAGATTTACACTTTGAAATTAAGGCATAACTTTGAGTGTATTCAGTTTTGCTCTACCCGTAAAATAAAGTTTGCATTTAATATTTGTCTCATTTGAGATTAGATGAAACTGTTGAGTTAATGTTGAGAGCTGCTGATTATAGTAATGTTAAATCAACATGAATACACCCCCCCCCCATTTTATTTTACCCCACGCTTTTATCCTTCTCTTTTTTTATGAACTGAAGGCAGAAATTTGACCATCATCCTGAGGCTTATATGTATAAATTGGTGAATATATACAACTTGTACTAGTCTGAATGTTAGCATTTGGAACAAACTCTTGGAAAACTGGAAGGAAGTCCAAGTCCTGGCTGTCACCTACTTATTGTAAATGAATCAACTGGCCTATTTTGCTGCTCAATTAGAACGATAAGAGCTGAACTCCATTAATTAGCTTGTTTAGAAAACGTCAAATTAGAAAATTAATGTGAAGGCCTTTGTCAGTGAACATGGCTTTGTGCTTTTTAGGCAGCTCACAAATGGTGTTCATAATACAGCTATTTCACAGAAAGCCCAGGGAACAGGATTTATGTTCCTTGGAAAAAGCTAGTAATGAGGTTTGGTTGGATCTTCAAAGACAGTGTAGAACTTTCTTCACGTGGAAACATGCGACGCACTGCTAACACCAGTATAAAAGGGACATTAGATGCTTGTCTGTGTGTACTTGAGAAAAGGATTTGTTCTTTCAGCTTGTTATACAACAAAAGACCAGTTTGGACCATTAACTTGTACCTGTCTTGCCTGCTGATGCTCTCTTGGAATGGTATGCATTGGAAAGGCTGTATCAGGACAAACAAGATGAGCAAGAAAGTATTTTAAATATCTGGTGTCTGTGTTAATTTCCCTGGATGCACTTTCCCTAGCTGAGAAATATTCAGATTGGTTTATATCTTTATTTCATTACTTATGCCACATGAGGCTAAGGGATACTGGAAACAGGGAGAATCTGCTGCCACCAGACCTCCTCTTTTCTCCTTTTACCAGGGGCTGCAGGGCTGAGCTCTTCGTCTTTTGTGGTGCTTGAAAGTACCACATCTAGATGTTATTCAATGTGTTGCACTCTGAAATTTTAGCAGTGTGATTCTGAGCCTTTCCTACATCTCTTGGGAAGTGTGGCAGCGTGGGTGGGAGACTGTTTGTTAGGTCTGGGCAGGCTGCGGCCTGTCCAGCAGCCCAAGAGGAAAGCACTCAGCTGTTCTGTGACGTGCAGAAAAGCTGGCACTGTGGGAAGTACTGGATCTGGTGTGCAGGAGTGAGGTAGGAGTGACGTACTTCTGCAATAGTCCTGACATCTTTGTATCACTGCCCTAGTGCACATGCAGCAAGTCTAATGCCGTGCCTAACACCGTCACGCAGGCAAACGAGTAGCGATAGTCTATACGGGTTCTGCTTACACCCAGAGTAAGGTAGCCCACATTGTGCAATTTGCAGCTAAAGAAAAACCTGAAAACCAAATGGGGGTCACACTTAACTCCTGGGACAAATCAGTGTCTGGATATACCAGCCAACAGGCTTCCAGCAACTTGCTGGGAATAGCTCTTTTGTGCTTGTTCTTATTGATTCCAGGAACTGCATTTAATCTTAACTTAAATTCTCTGTTTTTCAACAGATACACTAATTACAGCAACTAAAAATAACCTGATTAGGTTAAATTTGACAATTGATTTAATCCAGATTTAAAGCCTGACAGCAGGATTTCCTGCTGATTAATGCAGGGGTGGCTATTACTGCCACATTCCTATTTGCTTTTTCTTCCAAACCCTGCTTGCAGGTGTGATTGTCCTTAAAATATTATTTCCTTCTCCATTTGCCCAGGTGACCTGGAGAAATTTAAAGAATAAAACACCCCCTGTGAAGACACCTGCAAGAATGGAAGATAGGGGCCCTAGTGTATGCTGCATTCAAGGAGCTCACTCTTGTGATGGATGCCGTGCCCATCTCAGAAATCTACATGATCAGTTGGTCAAGGGTAAGTTTAATATCACAGGCACATTCCAGGTATTATTCTTTTAGCTTATTTTCTGAAGGAAAAAATAAATTTGCTCTCTCCCAGGGGAGTTTCTCCCTTCCCTGCATTCACCCCCACCCAGCAAAATCTTTAGAAACTGCTGGCACATTTTAATGACTTACTTCAGACAAAACGTTGAAGATCTGAAAGATAACTAAATTCCTACAAGTTTCATAAAAACCATTGGCTTTGTAGAAGCAAGGGACCCTGCCTATTGTATCTTCAGTCAAAAAATAGCCAGGAAGGGTATTTGTTCTGTCTGTCCTGCCGCTTCGTCATTCAACATGCACTCGTTGTGTAGCCAGTTAGCATAGGGGTGTAGTTTCAGAACACCTCCAGCCATGCAACCTCATGCCGGGTTACAGCCAGGGGAGGGAAGCATGGGGTATAAAGGGAAGGCAGCGAGGGACTGGGAAGAAGTGTGGAGTACACTGGAGCTGTTGCTGTCATAGCTAGGGAGTAGGATTAATGGGTACCAAGGTGAGAGAGCACAGTGAATATGAAGAACTGACAGCATTAACTCTGGTAAATGGTATTTTAGCTGCTAGAGTGTGGAACTTAACATGCAAATCCGTGGGGAAATGGGGCACTTTTCTGGGAACAACTTCGTTGTTACCTTTGAAAGCCTGGTACCTTTTTGTTGCACAACTGAACAGAGCACTTCTTGGTGCTTCCAAGCTGGCCTAGTCATTACAATCTCCATGAATCTGCCTCAAAAGTTTGTTATCCGGAGGATTATTATTTTTCCATCCTAATTCCAGTTTTGTCTTCTTCGCTGAGAAAGGTGATGATTTTCTTGCCAGATCTGATAGGATTTTTATAGTTAGCAAGAATAGCAGGCAAACGTTTAAAACAGAAGCACAAGGAATTTTAGCTCTAGCCTAGATGTGTAAAATGGGGCACAGTAAGTGGAGCAGGACACTGCATATATTTTTCACATGCACATCTTCTGGCACAAGGAGTGGCCCTAAAGAGATTGTGGTGACTCTGCATCTCCCTGTCTCGAATCATGAAGCAACTGCACCACTTCCAACATCTCTGTAATCTTCCACAAATCTGTAGATGCTTGATATGGATCCTCAAATGCCATTAGCTAGCAAAGGGAGAAATTAATTGCAGATAAAATTATGTGCCTTGAAGAATGGAGGTTCTCTGTAAAACATCAGGATATTTCTGGAATTGTTGGATATTCTGTAATGGAAGCACTGTCTGGCATCTGCTGTGATCCCCTGTTCTCTGGATGCAGCTGAGGGGTTACAAAGCTGTCCGAACATCTCTGAGAAATGCCATAGACAACATTGATTAAATTACTTTTGTGGCTTATAGAAGTAGTACAGAAAAGGAATTCCATTTTTTTTTTCCCAGAGTAACAAATTCAGAAAAAAATTTTACTCTGCTACCTAAAATTTAAATTGTGAAATAGGTAAAGAAAAATACTGAATGTACTTAGGAGTCTTTTGTTGGTTTATTTTTATCAAGAAACTGTTTAATTTGCTCTTCTGAGTCCAGCAGTCTCCCCTCTCTTGCCTCATCTTTCTTCAATATGAGTGATGTATTGGGTACAATGTGATGTATCAGTGTATCAAACAACTTCCATTTCTTGTGGCAACAGTGAAGTTTGTAGGCATTTCAATTGAACCATTTAAAAATTGTGTGAACACACTTCTGCTACATGGGACTAAAACCATTTCCTTTTGTGTTCTGGAACTTCACCCAAGAAAACAATAAGAAAGCACAGCCTGTGCCTATTGAGTTCTGATCATGCCTAAATACTAATACTACTAATAATAATCCTAACTGCAAAAAGTTCTACGAGACACGCGTATAATTGAAAAATGAGCCATCTCCTTCATTGTACTTATGGCCAGTAGTAGACAGATGGAGGGAGCTTAAGCAAATTCATCCTTTGTATCAACAAGTTTAAATGAGATTTCTAAGACAATTGTTGTGGGCAACTCTGGTATAAATTAACGGTTAATTTAATTTTACCTTTTAAAAATGCAATCAAATAAGTAACTGCCTTAAATATCTCGCGTAAGTTGCTTGATTTAATAGATGTAGTTTGCCTTATTTATTTTATTGTGTGTTTTCAGAGCTTTCTCCAGTCACTTCCCTAATGTAAAGAAAATTGAAACGAAAGTCAGATGACTGTCAAATGGCTAGGCAGCTCTGCAGCTAGTGAAAATGAGTAGATGTGGGTATTACTTAACTGTCGTCAGATAGATGCCTTCATGCTGTTTCATGGTGCTTTCACAGAGATCATGTTACAGATCACGTTCCCTCCCATTGCACAGGCCTCTTGGCCTCTTCCTCGTGAAAATGTACTCTCCCTTTGCAACTGCAGCCATCAGTGATATGGAGAATTAAATTTAGGACTATAATCAATTATCGTCTCACAGCTTTTTAATGAAACGTAAGCGTTTATATACCAATTTTAATTGTAGCTGCAGGCTCAGCACCCCCACTCTCTACTTCCCTCAGCCTAGTGCAGTAAGCACCACCTGCCTCAATGCCGACCTGGTCGAGAATTTTGATACTGACCCCACAACTCAGCAGGGAGAAACCCAAAGGCAAACACTGGTGCGGGGCAGCCGCGGCCTCTCCCCAGGGAGGAGCCCCCACTGCCACCACCTGCCTGGGTGCTCGCCACAGGAGGGAATGGCCACCACCTGCCTGGGCACTTGCCTCAGGAGGGAATGGCCATCACAGGAGGGAATGGCTGCCTCAGGAGCAGCAGCCCCGGGCTGCAGAGCTGCTGCTGTCCTGTCCTCATCCAGGATCCCGCCATCGGGGTCCCTCTCTGCTGTAAGATGCACGCACAACTCTGCGGCTGTGGTGTAAGGCAAGGAGGTAAATGCTAGCCTTTTCTGAAGCAGTTTAGATAGTCAAATAATGCCCTTATGCAGCTGAGCTGGCCCTGAGGAAAGCTCTGAGAAGGCTAGAAATAGCAACCGAGGCCTCCACAGCTCCCCACAGGATTTTGCCATGGGTGATATTAGCCCTTGCCTACATTTAGGATCTCCACCTACTCTGCAGAATGAACAATGTAACTCATTTGTGGACGTAAGTTTTTGCAGAATTGCTAAGTCAGTTAACTACAGTGACAGACACAAAGTGCCAGGTGTGTACCTTTGAATAGGTCTCTGTAGTCCTCGGCCTCTGTGAGGAGTGGAACCAGGGTGAGGCCAGTGAGTCAAAGGTTGTTCAGAGATATCATACCAAGCGGTAAAAAAGCAATACTAGCCTGAAAGAAGGAAACATTTTCATTTAAAGGAAATTAGAAACTGCCAGAAAGGACAAAGTTAGGGAATTAAATCCCTGGGTTGGGTGTGGAGACACATAAAGAACACTTTATCACAGAGGGGAGGGACGGTCTGTACACCCCCAAATATAAAAGGAAAAAAGAGGCAGTTGAGAGCCCCTGTAATGTGTTAAAGAGATAAGATTAAATAGTTTATTGAAGCTAAAGTCTATCCTTTAGAAACAAACAATTCTAATGAAATGACAGGGACTTTCGCAGATAAGAGAAGCAAAGCCGCAGTTTGAAGAACTAATATTCAAAGGTACAAAGACAAGGAATAAGTGATTTAGGGTCATCAGAAGTAATCTGCCTGTGGGGAAAAATGTTGGATCTGCTAGACCACTGGACTAGAGGGAGGGCAGCTGAAAACCTGGCAACCTGCAGAGCAGTGTATGAGTGTTTCTTTCTAGGCTGAGCGTCAGTCCTGCCTCCCCAGCCCAAACCCAGGAGAAGTTCAGTGACACATGCAGACACTGACAAGTACCATTACAGAGTGCAAGATGTAGATGCTTTCCAGGGAATAAATTTTTAAGCCAGATAAGCTTTATTTTGGGGCTGCTATCTTTGGGATAGCAAACACTAAGCTGAATGAGTAACAATTCCATGGTTATCATACAGTATATGTGGGCTGAGCCACGGAGGGGCAGGTAGGATCAATTATTTCAACCTACCTCTCACCTTCTCACCTTCAACCTAGTGATTTTTTTTGTTGAACTTCTATGTTAGAAATTTATTTTTGAAGTTCTTCTGCTTTCTGATCTTCATCAATACAGCCTGCAACAACAGTTAGAGGGTTTTTCTCCCCTCTATCTTCTTTTTCCCCAGTCTAAGCAGTCTCTATTCTTGTCTTGTAAAATCTCAGTGTCATTTTCATTCTCACTACATAATCTCTTGAAGTTCTGCCTTAAGCCTCCTTACACACCTGTTTTACAGATATAACTGCCATAAAAGTTGGACAGAATTATAGGATTGTTTGGTTGAATTCACTGAGATTTTGTTATGAATTATGATGGAAAATGGCTCATACCCTAAATTTGTGGAGAGAGAAAAAAAAAAAAAGAATTTTCTGTTGTTTGGTACTAAGTTACCTGAATTAACTACATATCTATTCACTCTTCCTTCATAGCTCTACTTCATCAGTTTTCTTACTTGTGTTCAGTTACCAGAAAGATATTTAGGATTTCTAGCTTTTATCTTTGCTGCAGCCTTTGTAGCTTTTTCCACCAGGATATGAAAGAAATATGAAAGGTTACCTTGTAGCATTGGGGGAGAAGAGTTGTGTAAAAGTGATGCTTTACATCAGATTTGGAGCAAAACGCTTTTGATACTCTGCCCAGCTACTTTCACAGTGATATGAATAGTTGCCTACCCACTTATGACTTTTAGTTTTTATTTAAAATAACCATTAAGATAATGCTGTCATTTCTTTATTCCTATATGTGTTTTTTCGTGATAATACTCCAATTTCTTAGCTCTCAGGAACAATAATAATAATAATAAAAGCTGACAATAGGAGTTGGTTCTATATAGCTGTTTAAATTTCTTTATTCATCCACTTCACATTTACTGATTAAGAAGATTTTGCAGGTTCATCAGAGATTCATTATCTGTCTGTCTTTATTAAAAGTACAGAAAAAAACAGGCTATTAACAAGCTCAAGATTATAATGTGCCCATATATAGTTCTGCTGTAATAATTTAAATACTTTGTGGTTTTATCTTATTGCTGTTGACAGACTGACTTATTATTTAATTTTCATAACGTAACTAAAATGCCGGTGATGCTGCTTATTAATTCTAGAAGATATATGTCCAAAACTATCACGTTAGCAGCTTTTATTCATTTTTTTTACTTCTCTTCACAAAATAATCTATTTACTTTTTTAGCCCTCCCCAAATTCTGACTACCTCATCAAACCAGTTCTGAACAGTCCTGATAAATCAGCATCTGACAACTTTCTAGATGTAACTGCAGAATGATAAAGGCAGATTGAACTGGAGTTAATTTCCATTTGGCTTTTACCTTCTAATTGTTTAACAGCTGAGCATCAAAACCTTTTTACCATGACATGCCTACAGGATACTTAGCAGGCAGTTCATAGCTCAGTAGAGTTTAGCTACCTCAAAAGAAACATTACAGCTCAAGTGATTTTGAAATATTTGAAAGCTGAGAGATTTTGCTGCTCATGAGAGTATAATGAAAATTATAATTAGAATGCAAATATACTAATTAATGTATTGAAAAAATAAAACTCCAACAAGCATATAACAAAGTTAACAGCAGACTTGATGGCATGCCAAATTAATTCTGTTCTGAATACTGCATTAGTACAAGCAATAAACACTATCACAAACAAGAAAATTCATGACACAGTACTTGGTAAAAGGAAGGCTCATGGTTTGTGTTTTCTTAAAGTGTTGATTGCAGTTCATCCTCATTGCATGGAGCAGAGCATTGGAAATGTTTTGGCAGAAGCCAGTCTCTTAATGCATATATATGATCAGTTTTGCTTGATTAAATTTAGTTCCCCTGACATTCAACCTAAGATGCATAAGCAGAGGAAGCTACTGAATTAAGTGTAATAATGTCCTGCTGCCTAACAGAATTCACAAACCACCAAATTTTACCAGATCCAGTGCAGTTTCTCTCTTGTTTAACTGGCAGACAGAATTCACAAACTTTCCCTGCAGCCTTTTCCTTGAAATATAATTTCAGTCCTACTAATCTCAATGGCTCATTGACTCTCTCATAAAGAAGCCTCAGTGGCAAGACTGTCCCACTTTTACAATGGATCATTTATATTTGGGATTGTGTCACAGCACATCTGTATTGATTCCTACCAGAGGACTTGGGCATGTGATCGCATAAAGTGAGAAGGTATGGAAAGTTGTGCTTTGACTCAGCTGAAAGGCTACATGTAGTGGATCTTGGGATATAGTCTGATCAGCTATTTTTTTCATTGGTGTTAATAATGAGAGAGGATTGTGAGGGTTTAAAGAGGAATCTTGGGGTCATTAGGATTTATCATAAAAATAAATATTTTAAGAAATCAGTATATCATTCTTGTTCATTAGGGATTGGAAGGATATAGGAACTGATGTTATTGTAAGAGAAAAATGTGGTAGGTATGCTTTGAGATGGATGAGGATTGCATTTGCTTACAAATTAATGTTAGGAGTATTTCTACATAGCTTTTTGGTTTCAAGCATTGGTTAGGATTAAGAAGAAGTCACATACATTAAAAAAATGCAGTGAGACTCCAGGGAAAATCACAAATTATATCAGCTCTTAGGTCATGATCCTTTATTCTGAAGTAGGTCGGAATACCCCTTCCTTTCTTCTCCCTTTGTGTGCACATCTACACACATGTCTGTATGCCTACACACCCATTGACCCAAATGGTCTCTTAATTTCCTGGAAGAAGTGGAATACAGGAGGTACCTTCTTTCAGATGTGAAGTAAAGTTCAGATTCTGGTGATTTATTGTCTTCAAAACTCTCCTCTATTTTCTGCAGGAATTAATCATAATTTTGAAAATAAGTTCTAGTTCAGGTAATTACATTCTGCCTACCTGAGACTCCTCCTGCAGCTTCTGTTAATTAAATATTCCTTACTGTTTGTCTTGAATCACTGTATAGAATATCTATCTGCAGGTATAAAGGAGAAACTTCAATTAATTTTTAACCTGAAACTTAGGAAAGGACTGGGATGCTTGAAAACCAAGACAACTTTTGCTTTACCAAAATAGTTTACAATAACTATATGAATTACTTTATATAAGTTAAAGAATATTTCTGACTATTTTTAGTAGAAATATTCTCACACATTATTACTATATGGGATGCAAATTATATACTTGGTGTCTTTATCTGCTTATCATACTAAAAAAAATTTGTTGGCTCATACTGAAGAAAAAAACTTGGGGCTCATACTGAAATAATTTTGGCGGTTCATACTAAAAGAAAAATGTTGGCGGCTCATACTGAAATAAATATCCTGAGGCTTGTACTGCAATAATAATTTTGGGGCTGGGGCTGAAATAACGAACTTGGACTTGGCATTGAAATAACGATCTTGGGGCTGGGGCTGAATAAAAGACCTGGGAGAGGGGCTGAACTGATGCAGAACTCGAGCTGAAATACAGGATAGGGTAGGAGCTGAAATCATGATTGTAGGGAAGGGGCTGGGGCTGAAACATCCCAGAGCTGGATCCAAGATAACGACAGTAGGGCTGGAGCTGAAACACTGACTTTGGTGCTGGAACTGAGACGATGCAGAGCTGGAGCTGAAGCTGAAATACTGACCGTGGGGCTGGAGCTGAAGCAATGGAGATGGCAGGGCCAGAGCTGAAATCACAATGGCAGGGCCAGAGCTGAAATAACAACTGTTGGGCTGGGGCTGAAATAACAATCTTGGGGCATGTACTGAAATAATTTTGGCTGCTCCTACTGAAATAAAAGTCTAGGCCCAGGGCTGAATTAAACATCTTGGGGCTCGTACTAAAATAAACACCTTGGGGCTTGTACTGAAATAAAAAAAAAAAAAAATTGGTCTCATAGTTAAGTAGAAATCATGGGCTTATACTGAAAGAAAATCTTGGGGCTCATACGAGAATAAAATAATCTCGGGGCTAACAAAAATGAAAAAGTTGGGGCTCATAATGAAATAAAANTGACCGTGGGGCTGGAGCTGAAGCAATGGAGATGGCAGGGCCAGAGCTGAAATCACGATGGCAGGGCCAGAGCTGAAATAACAACTGTTGGGCTGGGGCTGAAATAACAATCTTGGGGCATGTACTGAAATAATTTTGGCTGCTCCTACTGAAATAAAAGTCTAGGCCCAGGGCTGAATTAAACATCTTGGGGCTCGTACTAAAATAAACACCTTGGGGCTTGTACTGAAATAAAAAAAAAAAAAAAAATTGGTCTCATAGTTAAGTAGAAATCATGGGCTTATACTGAAAGAAAATCTTGGGGCTCATACGAGAATAAAATAATCTCGGGGCTAACAAAAATGAAAAAGTTGGGGCTCATAATGAAATAAAATATTGGGGGCTCAAACTGAAATAAAAACCATGGGGCTCATACTGAAGTAAAAATATTCAGGCTCATATTAAAACAATGGCAGCCCATATTAAAATAAAAACTTTGGGCGTCATATTGAAATAAAAACCTTGGGGCTCTTACTAATCTCTTAAGCCAAAAGGGACCCCCCCCAGGCCCCCACTCAGGGGGGCCCTGAAGCCTCAAGGGGCCATCCCTCAGACCCCCACTCAGGGTGGCCTTGAAGCCCCAAGGGACTGCCTCCCAGACCCCCACTCAGGGGGGTCCTGAAGCCTAAAGTGCCCCCACCCCCAGACCCCAACTCAGGGGGTCCTGAAGCCTCAAGGGCCCCCCCCACTCAGACCCCCACTCAGAGGGGCCCTGAAGCCTTAAAGTGTCTCCCCCCCGCTCAGACCCCCACCCATGGCGGCCCTGAATCCTAAATTGCGCCCTCCCCCTCCCAAAACCCACGCTCCGGGGGGCCCTGAAGACTGAAGTTCCCCCCCCCCCCCCTCCATTCCGGGGGGCTTTGAAGCCCCAAGGGCCCCCCCAGACCCTCCCCCAGGGGGGCCCTGAAGCCTCAAGGGCCCCCCCCAGACCCTCACTCAGGGGGACCCTGAAGCCTCAAGGGCCCCCCCCCCCCCAGACCTCTCTGCTTAACGTGTCTGGAGGAATCAGTGCTGGGTGGAGTAGATCCATGGTGTTCTGTTGGTTTTCAGGCTCTACATTTTTTAATATTTTATGGAAGTAAATCTAAAGTCAGGCTTTATGCTGTTCTGTTAGGAGAAGTCCAGCCACCTGCTCCACATGCTGGCAGTTTACACAATTAATTAATTTCCTGCAGCATGGATATTCTGCCATTTCAGTTTAGCAGGCTTAAAGGGACCCCACATTAAACATACTCTGAGACCTTTCCTTCCTTTCAGGAAAAAGGAAAAAAGTAGCAATTACATTTGGTTAGATAAACATGAAGATGAGGTGTGTTGCTTGAGAGTGGCTAACATTGTCTTTCTTCTTTTTAAGAGGAATCTTTATAATAACCCATCTGTTGTAAACAGCTTTCCAGATATTTTCTGACATCAGAGAATCTATATTTCTGGGTCTTGTTGGTTTTTGACAGTATGAGGCATACTAGAATTGTAGTTAGTTTTTGAATATTTTTTTTTTCTCTAAGTAACAGGAACTTTAGTCTGCAGAAGTTTGTTTTGACGTTTCTCGTTGAGTAACCAGGTAGCTGATAGGCATTTCTAACTCTTTGGATAAGTCTTTTAAAATGCAGGAGGAATTGATAATTGAGATTTAATTGTTTAGGAAAGGACTCCCCCAAAGAAATCTAATTTCTTTTTATAGGTCTTAATATGGAAACAGTCTTGACTGTCAACTGTGATTTCTGTTCCTGAAGGTGTTGGCAAAGTCAGGCACATCAGCCTCATGGTGGCATTTGTTGTCTTTTTTAAGAAAAAAACAAAACAAAACAAAACAAAAAACACCACTGGAGACCTGTGTCTTAAAAATGATATTTTCTATGATAACCTTTAGAGTCCCACTGAAGACATGCAAATCAGTGCTTTTCTGCCATTAAAATGCAGGAATTCAGCCTGACTTCCCTCTTGGAGTCCCTCACATCCCATGTTTGCTGTTGTTCTTTAGAGAGTTTTTCAGCATTGTCCCTTTGCTGCAGTTGGGAAGAGAGTCCATCACTCAGCTTCCCAGGTTGGAAGGGGAATGACACTAGGACTCTTTGGACTGAAAATTTTTTCTGTGTGATGAAGTGATACGTTCTAGGCAGTTTTCAGAAGAACTGAGGTCAAGCATCTCACACAGTATATGAAGGCTGTCGCAGTAGCTGCACTGCTATTGGTGGTGCTTATGAGAATTTTTACGTACAGCTACATCTTTAAGCCATAGGAAGAAGAAAAAAAAATATCTGTTTGGAAAGTGTACTTACCATGCAAACTTTCTTCCCCAATGGAACTTTAAGACCACAAACAAGGTAAAACATACTGGAGTCACTTACCATGGAGCTTTTATATAAAGTATGTATTTGTCTGACACTTGTGAAATGCTCAAAAATCCAGATGGGCTTTATTCTTATTCCACATCACCCAACAGACTTACTGGCTTGTAGGCTTCTTCATTAACTACATACGCTCTTACCACATGGTGGTTACTGATGAAAGCCTGTCTTCAGTAACTTATAGCTGCCATACGTTGTAGTATGACTTTAACAATACCTTTTTTTTTTTTTTTCTTCTTCCCTTAGTGATGCTGCAGCTGAATTCTGGCTGGAAGCTCACACAAGAATAAAACCAGTTATAACTTCAATGTACATCTTTCCTCCTATGGAAATGAAGTTCTTATCATCCCAGTGCCTTATTCACAAAGGCCTCTATTTGTAGCACTATTTATCTTCCTGAAGGGAATTGTATGAGACCCTGGAGATGAGTAATGGCTTTTCTTAATCAGCCTTTTGAAATGCCGTTGTCTTGTCTGCCTTTGTAAGAACATCAGCACAGTGGTGGGTGTTTTGTAGCATAATACGAAACAAGGTGCTTGCTGCTAAGAGCTTGTAATTTAAACAAAGCCGCAGCAATCAGAAAAGGGGCTGGCATACACTGGCACTTGAAATTCATGGGCTGAATGCTTCCTGCACAGGCGGCAAGAGTGAGGGAAAGAACGAACAAACCCCAAACAGACCAGACTCCTCTTGCGTGTGCCAGTGTGATCTGCCAGGTCCTACTTAGCAGGCTGTGTTGGCATTGATTTGTACATTCTAGGTTGATGTAGTTTCTCCTGGACTGCTTATTTTGCTATTACGTTTTTTTAATCAGTATCTCAGTATTATGTAAAGGTTCAGCTTGTGATTGCTTTAATATGTTGGGTGCCTGATTTTGTGGCATTTCTTGCTCTAAATAAATGTATTTCTCAAAAGTTGAAGTAATCCCAAAATAAAATAACAAAATTTTCAGTACATGATAAAAATATGTGAATTTTCCAGTTTAGGATTTAGAGCAGAAAGGGACCACCACAGGTCATCAAACCATATTTTAGACATGTCCAGACAAGTGTAACTACATTATCCTTAACTGAGCTTTTCCTTAAAAGCTTCCAGTTAAGGAGCTGCCACAACAGCCCTACCCAGCCAATTCCCATGTTTCACCATTCTGGTGACTGGAATGATCATAATCTCTAACCCCATTCGAAATAAACTGCATCTTTGCCTCCTTTCATAGAAAATCTTTCCGTTTGCTATCAGCTCCTTCCATCTTTTCTTGTAGTTCTCCCTCCTCCCATTAATCCTCTTGTTTTCCTCTGGATTCTGTCAAATTGGTCAAAACTGGCTACGTCGCCTGAGTGAGGGAGAAATAACTCTTAGGTGGCGTGTGACGCAGCATTAATGTACTTAAAGTTGAGGCTTGCTGCTTTGTCTGTGCTGCAATGTGGTCGATGTTTATCTACTTTGTGTTACAAATGTAGGTTTCATCTTTTTTTTTTTTCTTTTCGGTTCCATGGCTGCATCAAAAGTTGCTTCTTATTTTGCATTCCTCTTTTCCATTTCTCTGTACTCGGTGTAGCACTTTGAGCTTGTCTTTACTGAACTGCATCCTGTTGATTAAAAAAGCCTCTTTCCAATTTATCACGTTCATTTTGGATTCTAATCCTGTCCCTCAGACAGGATTCTAACACCTCTCCTTATGCTGATCTTACAAGTATCCACTCTGGTCCATCATCCAAGTAATTAATGAAATATTAAATAGAATTTGGTAGCCATAGGACAACGAGCAGAGATGAGTAGGGTCTTCAGGACCCAGAGACGTGACATGACTTTCTAACTAGAGTAGGGAACCACTATTTTCCTATTTCCTTTTGTCTTCTTTTACAGAAAACTGGTGACAATGGACCTCTTAGTAGTGGTACAAAACTGCAAGACTTAGATTTTTTGCAGGCTTCGTATCCCGGACTGTTTTAAATTGCAGTAAACACTTTTATCTTCATTTTACAGGTGCGGAGGGCAAAGCCAGGCACCTGGCCAGTGGCAAAGCTAGTGCTGGCAACGCAGCTTCCTCTAGTAGCACCCGGGGCTCCCTCCACTGGTCTTCCCTGCTTCTCACAGTGACTGCCTTCCCTGTGTTTCCATTTGCCCTGCAGAAAAGTTGATGCAGTAAAATTGACTATCTGCTTCTAATGGACGTGTTCTACACCTTGATTAGTATTCATAAGATGCCCATGAATTGGTTAGTGATACTGATATTGCAAACAGTGGAAGGAGAAGGGATAAAAAGGAAAATAGCATTGAATCATCACAGTATCACATAAACCCCCTTAATTTCTTTTCTCTCCCCTCCCCAGCTGCAAATGTATAGTAACCACATGGACACACATTGTGTGCTATTCATTACATGTAGGTGAGAGCTCCGTACCGCTCATTTCGTGACTTGATTCGAGATAAGTCAGTATGTCACAGTAGATGGGTTTATCTGTGGTCCTTCATCTCCTCCACCCATTGCAGCAGGAAATGTATTTCGCGGCTGAGTTCTATGGTGAGCACTAGGATTTGAAGGGTGTGTTGAGGACTTTCAAAACAAGTGGTAGTAAAGTCTTTGGTACTTTCTCTCTGCCTTAATTGTTTGTGAAGTTCTGTTCTTCTACTCTTGTAGAAGAAATAAAAAAAAAAGCATTACCTATTTACTCTGTTTGTTTTTGAGTAAAGTTATCACTTTTTTTTTTAACCTTAATGACAGTACTTTCAACCTCAAAATTAAATGCATTTCAGGAATTAGTTGGCTGCTAAATAAGAGGGGATGTTCTTATTTTAAAGTCAGAATTAGAATAGATTGAAATAGAATTGACCCAAGTGTTCCCACATACAAACTTATAATGCAACAGATATTACACTTCATAACTCCACTGAGACAAAAACAGGCTTAACCTGAAGAAAAAAACAGTGATCTCATTGATACGTCTTCAAAGATTTCTCCTGGGGTAGGCTATGAAGGGTAAAGATTTAACCCTGATCCTAAAATTAATCCCAGGTAGTAAAATCTGTGGCAGAGTTTGCATTCATCAATGCCAAGGAAATCTCCATAATCCCCCCCAAAAGGTTAGAGCAGTGGGGACCCGCTTAAAAATACAGTTAAGAGAAGAGAAGAGTGAGTTGCCTTTCATGCAACTTCCCTGCAGTAGTCTTGCAGCGGCTAAATTACAACTCTTAACATTTTTTTTCAGCCAAATTTTCAATGCAGAGCAGTTGCTGTGGTGTCCTCAGCCAGAAAGCCCACAGAGGGATGTAGTTCAGGAGTTTCTTTCTGTGGTGGAGCCAAGCAGAGTCGGTGTATAGCTCTGATTTGCAATTTTAAGGTTGCCCTTTATTGCTGAGTGAACAGAACGCTGAGGAAAATCACAACAGGACAGCTAAAACACTGACCCTCTACTGTTTCATTGTGGGATATTTATTAGAGGGCTGCTGGGAATTTCTCCAGCCCTGGGAGAGGAACCTGCTGGAGGAGCTGACCTTAACAGAGGCATGGACCTGCTTTTCAAAGGGCTCTGTGCATGTGCAGCTGCCAGTAAGTTCAACAGGGATTTCTAGATTTTCATGTGTATTCTGAACTGCAATATTAAGGTCAGCGATGACCTTTCTTACTGTTGAGTGCTTGCTATGGGGAGATGGATGCAGCATCCTTATTCCTATTTTGCTGGGATCTTCGTAATTATTACAGCCTTTTACTCTACGGGTGCAAAATACCTAGTCCTCTTTCTGGATATAATTTCCCCTTAAAATACGCCTCCATTCTGGGAAATGTGAGAATGATGTGGGGCTTCAGGTGGATGGAAATTGTTTGTGGTATCAGAAAATAATGGCTAAATTATTTGAGCACAGAACTTGCTAATTTATTTCAGCCTCGTTCCGTTCTGTGAGCCTCAGGCCAAACCACCATATTCTTCCTACCAGCTTTGTGAACAGTCTGGCACACAACAGTCAAGCTGTTTCCTGACTTGCAGATCACAGAATGTAGAAGAGGCTTGGCAAGTCAGACATAGTCCCAAGCTGTCTGTCATTTCCCTCCTTCAGTTCTACCTGAAATGAAAGGGTGACGAGCGAGTTGAGAGT
>VZTO01013976.1:0-16981 GCA_013400615.1 Syrrhaptes paradoxus
CCCGGCCAGGGTCCCCCTGCCTGCATTTTGCTGTGCTGCTCCCTATGCAACCAGCGATCTGACAGCCAGCATCCGCCTTCTCGTCCCATCCTATAGCACCTTAGCGTTTATAGAGACGGTTCTTCCCTGGCAACACGCCAGAGCATTTCTTTGTAGCTCCACCAACTTGAGAAAGGGTTTCCTTAAATAGAGCTGAAAAGACAAAGTAAATACTCTTAAAGGAAGAGCTGTTAGCTGGGGCAAAAGTAGTGCCAAAGGCTAACGTCAGCTCTCCTGTCAACCTGCTGGAGCCCACCGTGCTGGTGGGCTGCACATGCAGCATCGCACGGTCCCAGCTGCTGCAGAGAAATACTCGGGACAGCCCAAGAGAGAGGGTCAGGGGTGGGCAATGGGCACCCCGGGAAGGTGAGGAAGAGCTCAAATCTTGTCAGAGCACCACTCGGGTCCCAGACTCCCAGGGAACTGCTGCTGCCTCTGTTCCAAACATCTCACTCCTTTGCACTTCGGAGGCAAAAGGGGTGAGATGTCTGCTTCGGAAATGCAAAGGAGTTTGTTTTGGGAGTTAGCTGGGAACCTGGGACTGGCATTGCACTGCCCAGAGCTTCAAGAGCTGGACACAGAAACATACACACAGCTGTTGCTCCAGAATGCATGATCTCGGTGTCTGTGCCATTTACACCCCATTCTGTTGCTCCTTTGCTGTGTTCAATGCACCCAGCCCGGATAAACTGAGCACCAGGCACAGCTCAGCTGGTGCTGGCTCCCGGCTGCTCCGCTGTGGGCTCTGCCCTGGAGATAACTGACTCCGGCTTCTGGAGCAGGATGTGAGTCCTCAGAATGAAAGCGTACGTTTCTTTGAACTTCTGTATTTTGAAGGCATAGACGAGGGGGTTCATGGCAGAGTTGGCGTGGGACAGCAGGATGCCCAGGTACAGCAGGGGCTCGGGGATGGTGCAGGAGGGGCAGAAGTACGAGACGCAGTTCAGGATGCCCAGGGGCAGCCAAGACACTGCGAACAAGAGGAGGATGAGGGCCAGGTATCTGGCCATTTTGTATTCCTTCCCACAAACGGTTCCTCCTTCTCCTGGGGGACTTGCTGAGCTTGGGCTGAGTTTTACCCACATGATGTAGAAAATCTCAGCGTAGAGGGCACACATGATGAGCAAGGGAAGGAGGATCCAGGTGAAGAAGCTGAAGTACACCACGTAATCCATCCTCATCACAGCCAGGAAGTGACACTCGATGTAGCTGGAGCTGCCCGTGTCCTGGTTCCACCCCAGCATGGGAACCAGCCCCACCAGCACAGACACGAGCCAGCAGAGCCCCAGGATCACACAAATCCTTTTCTTCGTGACGGCTGCCCTGTACCTGGGTGGACAGGAAGCATCAGCCATGTTAGATGCAATTCTTCAGAAAAAGGAGCTACAATATCCAGGAACGTGGGCTTTTAAGCTCTCATTTCTGGTTTGGCCAATTCAGAGTTCTGTGCAGTTGGTCCTTAGCAACTTCTGATATTTAAAATGTATTTTGAAACTACAGAGGAACCTGCAAACAGCCACTTATCCCTGTTAAATGGAAACCCACAGATGCAGTCAAACCCTTTCTCAGAAATACGGGTTCATTTTGACTCGCATTAGTAGCATGGTTTTACCCCTGGGAGAAGCCAAAGACCACCACCTCACCCAGCCTTCAAACGTGCACATTTATGAGCAGCCCTTCCCTGACTCTGTAGCTCAGGATTTTCAGGCATTGCTGAATTTCCAGGAGCATCCAGGCTGCCCAGACTTTGGGAACCTCTGCCACAGAGAACCAGCGATGCCCAGGGAGCCCAGTGATGCTGCAAATAAGGGAGACAGGAAATACAACAGAGGAGAGAAATGGGGAAGAGATGATGAGAAGGGACCGTCACCCAGCCTCACCTGGTCGGCAGCTTCACTCGCAGGTACCTGTCGACTGCAACAGCCAGGAGAGACAGGATCGAGGCGTGAGAGAAGATCATCATCAGGCAGCACACGAACAGGCAGGAGTAGAAATGGACAACGACTCCCAGGCTCACCAGGACAGCCAGCGGCGTGACGAGGATCCCCATGGCGATGTCAGTGAGTGCCAGGGAAACGATGTAAAAGAAGGTGGTCTTCTGAAGAGCCGGGTTCAGCTTCACTGCCCAGATCACCAAGGCATTGCCCACCACTGCAGCTATCCCGATAACAGACTCCATCGCGATATAGAGCACACCCAGGCTGCCTACTGACATTGTGGACATCTGAGGCTCTTTACATCCAAAATTAACAAATGCTGCACTGAACTCTTTTTTTTCTCCTCCACCGGCCAGGTCAGAAGCTCCTCCCCGATCTGCCTTAAGTTCAGCCCCTCATTCATAACTCTGCACGCTTCCCCATTGCACACACAGCTCACTCTTTAAAGCCGACCAGAGCAAATTGTCCGTGAAGGTCCATTTATCAGATCTTCTATAACAAACCCCCAAACATCTTTCTGTCTCGTTAGAATCATTTCAACACATTGAAGCACGCTTTTGTAGAAGAGTCAACGTTACATAGCAGCAGCATCATGCTGTGAGCAAACCACCGGAGCTACCTGCTGGATGTGGTCACTCTTGAGTCTATTTTAGTCCCAGGGGCATGATCTCCTCTCCGTGCTGCCTGCAGGGTGAGTTAGCCGATGCACAGCTATCCATCGCTGCAGCCACACTGCTCCATCTCTGAGCTCCCCTAAAGCCTGCTCTGTCCGTATGACCTGCAGCGTGGGTGCAGCATCAGAGAAAACAGGGCTGAGGGACCGCGAGTGATCTACTCCATTCCCTTGCCACAAAAGAAGGGGTGGAGAGGGCAAAGGTGAAGAGACCAGGCTGGATTTCGGGTGAGCAAAAGGCAGATGGAGGGAGAAATGTTTTCTTTTGGCTCAGGTACACAAGCTGCTCCCTGAGGTCCCATGCAGCACCGAGTTCTTGTTCTCAGGAGCAGAGCGGGGGGGGCCCCGTTAAAGCCCCCGCAACTCAGCTCTGCAGTAGCTGTCTCTGCGAGAGGCATCTGTCTGCAGCCGCGGGAGGAGATGGCAGAAAAAGGAAGCTGGCAGCTGAGGTCGGGACAGGAGACGCGCAGCGAGCGCAGGAAGTGGGCAGCGCTCTTGCCCAAGCACAGCCAGCAGCCAGGACACCGACACCGTCCGCGTCTGCCCAGAGCTGCAGAGTGCCGGCTGCCCGCTCCTGTCCAGGGAAGGAACTCCTTCAGCTTCCCAAAGCCTGGCGTACATCCCCGCTGGGACCTTGCACATGCCTCTCCTGGGATTTAGCTCCCGCACCCACAATAACCTGGGTCAGATTTGATTAGAAAACCAGCACAGCCGAGGGCAGCTGCAGCCTGGGACTGCTGACAGGCAGCTCACCATCTTCCTGCAGGAATTCTGCCAACACACCCTCCAGCCCGGGAGCAAGAATCACTTACGTTGATTTCAAGAAAGAGGAATTTGTCCAATGCTTTGGATAGCAGAGAATAAAGAAGCTTCATTTATTTCTGTCTCTGTCTCCTCCCAGGGCTGATTTCACTTCTCCATCCTCAGTTTTGCCACAAAGTTGGGTGGAAGGGATGCAGGAGTCAGTGTTCAGGAAACCAAATATTGCCAATGACTGCTTAAGGCTTCGTTATATTCATGTGGCACCATCCACCCAATTTTCTCTTGCTCTTTGCTCACTCCTGGAGAGCGTGCATTGCTATTTGTCCAGGAGCTGGGTTATCCTTGGAGCAACAGGCTGACAGCTCACGTTCGCATCACTGCTCAGCTTCCTCTGAAACGGGAGCAGCTCCGGCACACGGAGGAGCAGGCACCATGCACTCCAAGCTCACCTGCAGCCAGCAGCTCCCAGCCTTCACACCCTCTCCCCCATCACTTCCCACACCGTGCCTCGCTCTCTGTCTTCTACAAAGCAAGCATAGGAAAGTGCCACTCTCTGAGCATGACTTGGTTGGTGGTCAGATGGATTTCCAGCAGAAATGAGGGCTTTCACTGAAAACATCACCTGAATTATGGTAGTGTTCCTGTCAGACTGAGAAAGGTCCAAGTAAACAGCAGTTTTGGCCACCTCGAGGCCTTAACTGAACTGGTATACCCCAAATTAAATCAGTTATTGAAATTTAACAAGACACCCTTCTAGCATCCCCTGAACTGCTTCATTTCCTATAGTGACTGCAGAGCGATTATCTAGAGTGATAAGCGGCAGCGTTGCAGGCAACTCTTACAGTTCTCCCACTTCTAGAACTGGGGCTTGGAAGAGGAAGCAGTTGCATTGTTTGCTTCTAGGTTGCTGGTAAGCAGGCTTGTGGAAGCTTGTTCCATTTCTTCCCCTTCAAAACAGATTTCCAGAGTATTTTGTTGATACCAGGCTGCTGAAGGGATGCTGTGAGCTTCAGATGTGTCCAGCACGAGGAATGGTTCCTGGATGCTAAGGTATTTGCAGCTTCCCGGAAAGGCAACAGCTGACTTACTGCCCAAGTGCTGAGGATGTGAAATACCGTAAGAGGTTTGTACACTGGAGAGTCACTGGAACAACTGAGCACCAGGCACCGAGGATGAATCCCACATGAGGTCATCGATGCCCGTGCTCCTTTCTGCAGCACCAGCCAGGGCGGGAGCATCTCCAGCAGCTCACCATGCCGAACAACAGCCTGGAGCTGGGCAGCCTGGACGGGATTTACATCGGTACCGAGTGCCTGGTTGCTTTGTTTGCCACTTTGGGTAACATCCTGGTCATCTGGGTGGTGAAGCTGAACTCGGCGTTTCAGAACACGACTCTGTACTTCATCGTTTCCCTGGCGCTGGCTGATATCGCGGTGGGGATCCTCGTCATACCCCTGGCCGTCGTGGTGAGTCTGGGCATCAGCGCCCACTTCTACACCTGCCTGTTCATGTGCTGTGTGATGGTGGTTTTCACCAATGCCTCCATCCTCTCCCTCCTGGCCATCGCCATCGACAGGTACCTGCGAGTGAAGCTGCCGACCAGGTAAGTGCTGGACCACCCCGCGCCCCTCCACTTGCCCCACTCCTGCCAGCTCTCTCACTCCTGACAGCTCTCCCACGGCTGCCACCTCCTCTCTCCTCCTTAACTCGGCCCTTTTCTAACAGATATTTACTCTAAAGGTGTGCTTGTGCAGGGAGAAAATACCTGTGCCTAAGAGCCCACGTGAGACGAGGTATCTAGGGTGGGAACGACCCTCTGCAGTTAATGACGCAGCGTGGACGGACCCTGGGGGGGTTGTGGGGGGCCGACAGCTCGGTGCTACTGCTGATCAGAATCTGGCCACAGGATGTGTCTGTGGTCAAGCAGCTGAATTCTTCAGAGGTTTGGGCAGGATGCTGAGAGTACTGTAGGTTTCTTTGGGTTTTTGAGGCTTGTCTTTTAAATAAAACTCCCTTTAATGTTTGCTGAAAATACAAAAGAAGTAACAGACCTGTTACAGGCTAACTTAAGAAATCATTCACTCTTCAGATTTGAATGGACACGTACATAAGCTAGAAATGCAAAGCATAACCTTAAGTGTGAAAGAAGGGGAAAGAACCCACAAAACCGGAGTGAAAGAACAGCTTGGTCCTGCAAATGGCATGAACCAAATGCAAAGAGTAAGGTACCCCCGAGGAAGCTGAGAAATAAGACAGGACTGGTAACAGGAGAAAAGCAATATCTGGGCAAGATCATAACGAAACGAGAAACAAAATAGTTGAAAACATCCAACTATAAAGAGGGGAAGTTAAGCATAGTTCATCTTATGGGTGCTGCAAAGTAACTGCCACAAATGGAGAGTTCGGGCTTGCCTCAAAACAAGACTTGGTGTGTGTCCCCCCCCAAATTTAGTGACAACAAACCTGTAGTATTTGAACATGGGAGTGCTCGAAACCATCCTTAACTATTTTAAACATTCCTGTTTAACATGACCTGGGTTTTCTTCCCCAACAGATACAAAATAATCACTACAGAGAGAAGAGTCTGGTGGGCGCTGGGTTTGTGCTGGTCCGTGTCCCTGCTGGTAGGATTAGTCCCCATGTTTGGATGGAACAAGACAGACCCAAGAAGCTCTGACTTCCTCAGGTGCCAGTTCACCTCTGTGATGAGGATGGATTACATGGTATATTTTGGCTTCTTCGCATGGATTCTCATCCCTCTCCTCGTCATGTGTGCTCTGTATGTTGAAATCTTTTACATCATCCGGACAAAGCTGAGTCAGGGTACAAGCAATGCGAGGGAGGCTGGAGCTTTTTACGGGCAGGAGTTCAAGACAGCCAAATCCCTAGCACTTGTTCTCTTCCTCTTTGCCATATCCTGGTTGCCCCTGTGCATTATAAACTGCGTTTCCTATTTTTACCCTGAATGTCAAATCCCCCCGTATTTGATGTACTTGGCAATCCTGTTATCCCATGCCAATTCTGCCATGAACCCCGTTGTCTATGCTTGCAAGATAAAGAAGTTCAAACACACATACCTCTTAATTTTGAAGACCTATATCCTGTGCAAAAAAAACCCCACCAGATCCAGTTCCTACAGAGCAAACACCAGAACAACAGTCGTAAGTAAGGAACAAATGTTGACCTGCCAGCACACACCAGACCATGGACAAACCACTTTGCCTTGCTAAGAACTCACGGGAAAACGCACGTTCTGCTTCCTCTGCTCCAGCTCTTGCACACACTGGAAGATCTTCACCGCTTTTAAACCAAGGCAACGCTCACCCCAGAACCTTGCAAAATTGACCTCGGACACAGAGCACCAGGCAAGAGCTGACCTGCTGAGCACACTGACGCCAGTCACTAACGAGATGTGCCGGGGACAGGGGGCATGCCGGGCAGACACTGCTGTCACAAAATAAACTAACAATATATTTAAGTTCTTTCCTCCTTCCCCAGCTCCTTAACCAAGGACAGAATTCTAAACCATCAAGGATGCATCTTCGTAACTTTTTACTAAAACCCAGACATTTAGTGGATGCTTCCTGCACAGCATATTCCCACGCTTATTCTCCCTGCAATCGCAGTTTTCCTAACACCTGGTTTAAATGTACTTTTCTGCAGGTCTCCTCTGTAAACCTGAGGACTAGTTGCTGTTTTTGTAGCAGCCTGTTACAGATCTGAAGGCTACTCTAACGGTATATGTAGATACGTGTCTAGTTATGCCTTTGTATTAATTGTTCCAAAATACAGAAGAGATCCTTCAGACAAATTTTGTCTAGTGTTGTTTTTCTTTCCACAAAGATTGACCAAGTCCTCTGACACACGGGATAAAGGTGTTTGTTGGCAACACAGCAGTTCACAATCCAGGCACGTCCCCACTGACTGTTCTTACATCCTTCGTCTTCTCTCTCAGTTCAGGCTATGTACTCGAGTTAGGCAACTTGTGCTGCCCTCAGCGTTGTCACATTTCCATTACTAATAATAAATATTAGACAGATTTTATATTAATTCAGCCTGCTCTTCTTCCACAACAACCAAAAAAGCAGCCTGCATGAAGTCCCCACATAGTTTTAGTGGGTGTTCTGACCAGGACGGCACAGAAATTGCCGTAAATATGACACCACAGCTGAAGCTGAAAATACGTCAGCAAAGGCCAGGATCTTTTTCTCCATCTCTAAGCAATAAAGTGGTCTAGAAAAAGCAGAAAAGGGAGTGCATCATTCTGTTATTTATCTCAGAAAGTGCCGAGATCAGACATCTCCATTTATAATCTGATGTAGCCCTTGTCACAGGCCAAGGCTCTGCCCGTCGCACAGTTCCACTGGAACACACGGGCCGGCAGAGGAAGCTGCTGCAGAAGCACATCAGCGCACCATCTCCCCTTATCAGCTGATAGAACCGATTTCTTTCAGCAGAAAACCAGATCCCACCTAAAGAGCAGAAAATGATTCATTAGAATGCCGCACAGCAAACTCTGCCTGGGTATTTCTGAGAAGTTGAGGAAAGAGATTTTAAACAACAAAAAAATAAACTGTGAACCCACTGCAGTCATCCCCCACGAGCCTCTCAGCAGCTGAACATTGTGTGGAGTAAATGAGTATGGTCTCTATTAAATAGCGCTTGGAAAAAACCACCAAGACTGAGATGAGATTTGGCTAAAACAGAGAGAAGTTCTGCTCCTGAGCCGGTGAAAGCCCACAGCCCGACCCGCTGCGCTGCTCGCCCGCGGCTTCCTGCTGCCATCCCGCGGCACAGCCCATGGCACAGCCGGTGGCACAACCCATGGCACAGCCCATCTCCCGTGTCCGCAGCCTCCGGGATGCCAGACCCGCTGTCTGCAGCACGCGGGGGGCTGTGGGACCCGAGGCACTTGTCCTGCCCCAGGGATTCCTTCAGAGAGCTGTTTCCAACAGCCCAACGCAACCAGCTCATTGTCAGAACAGAGGAGCACTGCCAGCATCCGACACGCTGGTGACCAAAAGCACAGAGGTGACCAAAAGCACAGAGGCTCCTGCGGGGAACTTCGCTCCAGATTCAGCCTTGCAGAAGCGTTGTGTGACAGATGTGACACTGCATTCCCTCGGGCAACAATCCCCCCACCCACGGGCACAGGAACACGCAGAGGAGCTTCTCTGCAGCTGCTGAGACAGAGGCACTAGTGGTAACTTATTCCCCAGTTTATGGCAAAAGTCATGATCCTAAACTTTTTACCGTGTATGTAGAACACTACGGGTAATAACTCACGAATCAGCATTTCCAAGAATTTTGACTGCCACACTGTGGTTGTGCGTTTCTTTTATGTCACCCCATCAGGAAGCTGACGTTTGCAAACAAACATTTCATTAACATGACTTCAATAAGCAGAAAATAACTAATCAGAGCACTTAGCAATCAAAAAAACCAAGAAAAATCCTACAGTCCATGACAGAAAAGGGAAACAAGGGCACAGGCATGAATAAATGCAGAGAAACCTTACCAATACCTTTTTGGTATTTCCAAGCCATAGCAAACACACAGACACCTAGCCTTGTAAGGACTCACTGAGGTTTCTACAGATGAGGAAATATGGTATAAAAAGCAATTTGTCCACAACCATTGGCAAGAAGTTTAGAATAGGAGGCACCAGTTTCCCCTGATAGCTGTAAAATCAGCTGAGGTTACACGCGGCAGCACTGGCACGTCTCAGAGCACAACAGGCCACGAGGCAATGTTCTGGTAACATCCGACGTGCAGGAAGCGCGAGCGTCTTCGTTTCGCTAGAAACTTCATCATCACACAGCCACCCGCGGCTTACTCCGATTGAAGACAACAGTGGTGTAGGCAATATCGTTCTGGGGATGTGAAAGAAGCCACAAATATTAGAGAGCGTGCAAGCATCAGATCTCAGCATGGATTTCCTGCTTTTCATTTGTCCTCAACACTACACACCATAAGCACTCACAGTCGGTCCCCGCACGCGGGAACTCTAGTAAACACTCTGCTGGGTCAGAGCTGCGGTCAGCCCAGCTCAGGATCCTGGGTCAACTCTGCTCTAGGAGCTTCCAAAAAAAGCAGTATCATGAATTAAAATCCTCCCCCTTTAAAAAGATTCTCCCCTAACCTGCCTAATTAGTGGTTTAGTTTATCACCAGAACCCTTGAAATACGTGGGGAGGATGGCATTTGAGCCCTATGACAACAGAGGAGGAATAATATTTCCTCCTGCTGTCCAGGTATCTCCCTGGACTACCATAAACACAGGCTAGGCACAGAAGAAAGCACTTTTCCTTAGTCAGAACTGCTGACACTTGAGCATTGCAGGAGCAAACCTCTTTTCTCCATCCCCTGCCCCATCAGTGCTTCTCATTCTATCCAGAATCTGAAGCCTCTGCATAAAGGGTTTGAAATTATAGTTGTGATCTTTACCTGGACGTCATTATCAGTTTCCTCCGTCGCCGTCTGGGCGGGAACTCGCTCTCGTGCGGTTTGCTGGGATCTCTTGTACTCTAGGCAGGAGAGGGAGACCAGCCTCAGGTGTCTGCTCCACGGGAGGCAGCAGCGCAGGGGAAGCACGAGGGAGGGGTGACAGCGCAGCAGCTTTAACACAGCTCGTGAGATCTGCCACAGACCCTCCCTGCAAAGCGAGCAGCAGGAGCGCAGCCCGTCCCTGCCTGCCTCTTGGAAGGGCCCAGACCAGGATGAAAGCAACTGGGGACTTTGGGGATGAAACTCAGTGTGGCCGGTGTTAGGATGAAAAAACTCCAAAACAAACTCAACCAACAAAACATCAGTGCTGAGGTTAACTCTGTGGAAACAGCCCCTGGGATGATTCACGAGGAGTTTCTGCCAGGAATGACCTGTTCATAAATACATTAATCATTCAAGGGAGACATAATCTGAGCCTCTTTCAAAGTAACCTCTGGAGAAGTCACTTCAAAACCCCAGAGCTGTAAGAGGCAGCCCAAGGAGCATGGAAACTTAGCACCCCCCACGGGAAGATGTTGGGCTCTCCTCTGCCACCAGGTCTGGATCAACGTGCTGCTGTTGTGCCCTCTACCGCACCACTTACTTTTTCTGAAGAGGCAGATGATTGCAAAAACCAGAACAGCAAACAGGACGCCAGAAATAAAGGCTAGTGATACGGAGAGTATTTCATGGCTGTTGGCACACAGAAAACTGCGTCAGGATCCCCAGTTTTAGCAGGGGTGTTGAAGAATCAGTAGTGCTCAGATTCCCCAAACGTTATGAACTGCAATACATCATTTATCCCAAGCCCCATGAGATTAAAAAGCGTGTATCTTCATCAAGCATCACTACAAATTAAATATCCAGTGCACAGACTGGAAAATCCTAATCAACCTTTTATTGCCCCAAGACATAAAATGTATTACATATAACCTCCTCCCTTACAGAAGGAGTCTGCAGTCTCAGGGGACTGTGAAGTCAGGAAATAAAGGTGGAGAATTTACGTATCAATCCAGCATTTGACTTCTGAAGCTTTTACGTCAGCCGCAGAGGTATAGACAGTGGTGAATACCGTGGTACGTACAGTGACAGTAGTGGGAGTGGGTTCTGGTATAACTGGAAGCAAGTAGAAAAAAAAAAAAAATCAAAACCTGGTTTTAAAACATTACTTTCTCCAGTAATATTACAAGCAACAAGAACGACATAGAGGCATGCACCCATTCAAGTGTTGCTGTCAGTGTACCATTGCTCTGTCAGAGGGCTGAAAGGGGAAACAGCAGACAGGAAAATTTGTTTGTATCGTTTCTGCCTCACAGCAGCCCTTGGCAGTCACACAGTGGTCCCCAAACGCAGACATCTGCTCAGCCACCCCCACAGCCGCCCTTTTTGGGTCAGGGCAACAGCAACTTAGTCAAGCATCCTGCATCGAAAAAAATTCCTTAAAGAGGAAAATACCTGCGCTTGCTTTTGAGGATCTACTTCCCATTCTCTCCAAACGCTAATGAAAGGCGAGAGCAGCTAAAAGGAGGGGAGGGGGGAAAAGTTATTATTTATACACACACAGCCTAGAGCAAAACAAACCTGTCACCCTCTTCTGTCCCAAAGACTTTATTTTCTCAGACATCTTACACAAACGGGCACAAAGCCACAGCAGCAAACCCGGCAGTTATTCAGCACAAATCCAATTTCCCCATGTCTGCTCCTGTGCACGCACATGCACATTCTACACTTTAACGAACACACCACCTTCTTTCAAAAGGATGGAGTGTATTTAATAACTAAAAAAGCACCCATCGTATTGTAATTGTAGCAGCTAGAACTGAACAAACACTTTCATCATCAGGAGCAGCTGTGAACAAAATGCCCCTGTAAGTTTTTCTAATTTACACTGACTTTTTCCATGAAAGCAGGAATAGTAACTTCTCAAATTTGGGCTCAGAATTTTAAAGATTGGGAAATATCAGTCTACTACAAAACTCCTGCCCTGGTATTTCTCACTACGTGACCTGCAAACCGCACACTGCGGGTAACATGGAAGGAAACATCCTGCGCNATGACCTGCAAACCGCACACATGGAAGTATTGCTGACAGCAACATGGAAGGAAACATCCTGCGCCCTGCTGCTGTCACCTTTTCCCACTGCATGCCCATTTCGTTGCCCACATTCCAGAACAATCGGTTAAGATCTCCCAGTTTCCTACACCACGGCTAGAAGCACATTGTGTTTGCTGTAAGAAAAGTCACAGAGATACAGCTCCATCTTACCTCGCACCATAGAACCGCTGCCCACCGGCTGGCAGAAAACTCCTGAAGCTCAGCACAGCAGTTTAACCGCTCGCTTTGTGGAAAGAACCTCTGTCAAACGCGTGAAAGCTCAAGTGTCATTCAAATGTGGGGTTACACAAATGTGGAAGTTAAGCAACTTCACTTTTTCAGTTTTTTATTTAAAAAAACAGGAAACTATGAAAAACACCTGCATCCTCAGGGACTGTTGACATAGTAAGAAAAAAATTCAGCTTCCACTTAAGTTAGCTTAATTTTAAGTAAGGTTCTTGCCTCTAAAGAACATCTTTTACTGCTGAACTGTTGTGCTGAAAAGTGTAGAAAACTGCTACTTTACTAACTCCACTAAAAATGAGCATTTCCCTCCTGTAGCACCAATCCATACCAAAGAGGTATGTAAGCCCACCCTAGTCTGCTTACTGATTTCCCAAATAAATCACTTCCCAACACAGAAAGGATGAGATTACACATAGGTAAGTGCTTTGCTCAGTCAGCACATTTGAAATATATATAAAAAAAAAAAAAAATCAGTCAAGGAAAAGTTTCCTATAGAAAGAAAATGAAAAGGCTTATATTGTGTGTTTTCATAATACGCATAGAACCATTTTCCTTGTTAGACAAAAAAAGAAAAATCCCCAAGTTTTCTGGTAGCTTTTGCTAAGTTTCCTGCTCAGTGGCAAAGAGGATGTAGCTGGCAGGAAGATGCTTTTGCCACTATCTGAAGCTTTGTTATGAAAGTGTTTTTATCAGTTCATTTTTAGAGAACATTCAGAGTACCTCCAAGTATTGGACTAGGTTAAAGGGAGCACTGTCACTCCTTTTGATTTTAGAACATGTTTATAATTACAGCAGGTATCTATAGGTCATTATCACACAGAATTCTAAACCAAAAACCCATCACTGTATGAGCACCAGAATTTTTCACTGGCAAGTTCTGCGTCTTATCTCTGGAAGCATTCGTGACAAACCAGGAACCAAACAGAATTGCCTGTGCTGTGGTTGCACACAATCCCCCACTAAAACTTTGTTTGTGTGACCCATCTCGCTACTTCAAACACAACAAGGAAATTACTGTTGCTACTGCAAGTGAAAGACAGCAGAGAGGTTTGTTTGTTTGTTTAATGATACTTCAGAATCATACAGTTTCCAACAGTAATTGATGAGATACAGCAGTGGAATCGGACGCAGTCACACTGCTGCCTGGGCACTCTTCGATAATGCCTTCAGGTCCAAAATGCACTTCGTAATACTGTCCTTCTGCTGCAAAAGAAAGGAAAACAGCTTTCAGAAGAAGGGCTTTATGAAAGACATCTAAACAAGCAAAATATGCATTCTAACTCATTTTAAATATTCCTTTTTAGACCCACAAAGCCAGCTACAGGTTAAAAGCGATATAATGATAGCTCATGAGGTCAGAGACTAAAATCCAAACAGTGACCTGCACTAAAGCATCTCTATGCAGTGCTAGAAACATATTTTCTTGATTTGTTCTTGGTTCCATTCCTTAAAAGAAAGGACATCCGGAACCTGGCTGCAGATCTTACAGGGAATCAGTGAGTTCCCTGACCTGTTGTCTGCGTGTCTTATCACAAGCTTTGCTCTATGCTGCAACAATGAACACCACCTGTAATTCCAGCTTAAATCACCTGCAACACAAGCACATGGTACCTAGTAACTGGGCTTGTTTGCTCTTACTCAGCAGTAAGAACATCTTGCGGCCACGTTTGGAAGTCACCCAAAGATGACCCATCATCTTCTGGCTTGAGCCAGAATCACTGGACAGCAAATATTTGTACGGACTAAAATATAAAGCAGATTAAAAAAAAAACAAGTACCTGCTGAGGTGTGATGCTCTGAATAACATTCTTCTCCACCCACTGAATCATGTGATCTTGTTCTCTCTGACGCTTTAAATTCTGCATAGCCACTTGATAGTCCAGCCTCTTCTTCACTTCGTTGTACACCATCAGCATTCTCTCTCGGTAATTAGCTTCCAGCAACATTGCAACGTTATTCTAGACACAGAAGATGAAATCAAAGAGTCAGTGATTGGCAAGAATACAAAACAGGAGGAAACACATTCTATGGGAAAAGATCAGGGGATCAGACCCTGGAACTGGCCCTGCCTGCAACACCCAGAGTGTGAACGGCTTGCTACTCGGGAGCAAGCATCTACACCAAGACAGTGTAGTGGAGGCTGCAGTGGAAGTGAACAGTAAAGCTGGAACTGCATACCCGCTTAGCGTCAAAAAGGTAATTGCGGCCTTCAACCCGCCATTGCTCCTTCTTCTCCTGTTCAATAGCTGTCTCCAGATTTTTAATAGCCTCATTTTTCACAGCTAAAGCTCTACCAATTTTCTCCTGAAAGAAGAAATAAGAAAAAAATGCTTCAGAAACAAAAAAGATGCAAGGAAAACAAGTGATCTGTAATTAACTTCTGAAATTCTGCATTAAAATTTGAGAAATGTGTGCATACACTGGATTGGGCCAGGGTTAAGGCTAAAGGGTGGCAAGACAGAAGAATTAAGGTTCACCATCAATTCTACTTTACAAAAATAATTTGTGCTGGTATGAGGTGTTTTGTTTTTGAAGACTTATGTAGCAATACCAACATAAGACCTAAAACATTCCTTATTTAAGCAACAGTCTGAAAATATTAAGACTCAGATATTTATGACAGTCTGGACACAGTGTTCTTTTAAATGTTTAAGAAGATAACTTAGAATAGTTATCCACTGCTACAGAGTTAGATTATGGTTTCTTTTGTTACCTCATTAAGTTTGTCAGCAAACTCTCCTACAGCAGGCCCGTATTTTTTTATGCCATAAATGAGAACCGTTAATATGCAGGCAGCCGCAACTGTCTCGTGGTTAATTACATAGATTTCCTTAGAGAGAAGGTAAAGCAGGAGGCCAGTTCCCAACATATAAGGCCCTAAAGAAAAAAATAAAGCAGCATTATTTCTACAAAGCACAAAGGCTACGTAAAGACAAACATCTACGAGGTAGCTAGTTTAAGACCTACAAGAAGATCGGGAGTATTCTCTTTCAACACAGCAAAAAGTAGAAACCCAGTATCACCAAGGGGAACGGTGCCATGACAGTGCTCACCAGAAGTGCGGAGCAACGTGCACCTTGGATAGGACCTGCTGCTTCTGCTCACTCAGAAACAGGGGGAAAAAAAAAAATCTCTGTTTAAAGGTTTTGAGGGTCACCAGGCAAATACATCTTCCTGCAACATCAAGCTCATGACATTCTTTTAGCCTTTAAAGCCCAGGTGGCTAGCTTTCGAGCCAGGAAGTGCTGTACTTGTTCATTCTTCACAATCTCCTTCCAAATTTTCCCTAATATTTTACTGTTTCAGCAGCCAGAAGGCGTGGACAGAACTAAAGAAGTATAACTAAACACACATTAAAAAAAAAGTATATATTAACCTGTAACTCCTGTTTTAGGATAGAGAAACTGGAAAAACTCCTCAGGGATCAACCCATGACGTACTTCTCCTCCTTTCTCAGGCAGAGGGGGCAACGGAGCCAAACACTGCTGAGTCGTATGTAGTGGTCTTGTGGCGTGCAACACACTGTAAATAACGAGAAAGTTTCCATTAAGCTTCTTAAATAAAAACCCCCGTTAGATGAGACTTACACACATCCAGTTACACAGGTAGGCACCCGTCAGACACGCCTCTTGCGAGGAAGTGGGTGGGACCAGATAACCTCCAGAGGTTCCTTCCCACCAGCACTATTTTGTAAGCCCCCAACATTAACTAGAAGCATAAACACAACCCCCCAGAACAACGTTATCTAAAGACAAGTCAGTTTCCGAGACCGGTCAGTTTCCAGGGGCTCCCAGGCAGCCTGTCACCGGGAGGGGACGGCAGCCAGCCAGCCGCCCGGCCCACCAGAGGCGCTGCCCGCCGAGGCCCACCCGCGGTACTCACCCCACAGCGCCGGGAGGGAGCAGGTTCCTCAGCGCGGCCGGGGCTGGGGGAGGAAGAGAGGCAGAGAGCGCGTCAGGACAGAGCTCAGCCAGCACACCCCCCGCCCCGCCCGCCGCCCCCTCCCCGGGGAGACAGCGCTCCCCCGCGGCTCACCGGCACGGAGGACGAGGCGGGAGAGCATGGCGGGCGGGGAACAGGGCAGGCGGGCGGGGAACAGGCCAGGCGGCGGCAATGACCCCCTTCGTCCCGGTGACCGCCGGCCGCCTCCGCGCCAAGATGGCGGTGGGAGAACTCTCGCGAGAGGGGCGGGGCGGGCGCTCTCGCGAGAGGTGGCGGCGGCTCGCGCGCGGCGCGGGAGCACGTGGGGGCGCCGCCGGCCCCGCTCCCGCCNCGGACGGGGAGAGCGCGGCTGCGGCCGGCCCCGAGTGGAACATCCCGCCCAACGCGCCCGCCTGCATGGAGCGGCACCTGGAGGGCGCGCACTACCGCGCAGGTGGCGGGGCGGCCGGCCCGGGGGAGGGAGCGGGGCGCGGGGGGGAGGGCTGAGGGGACCGGCGGGCGCTCACCGGGGTCTCCCCTCGCCTCTCCCGCAGACGGGGCCCTGCTGCTGGGCGCCTCGGGGCTGAACGGGCGCTGCTGGGCCGGATCGCTCTGGGTTTTCGCCGACCCCCGCCGCGCCCCCAGCGAGGGATTCTGCACCGCCGGCGTCCAGACCGAGGCGGGGGTCGCCGACCTGCGCTGGGTCGCCGACAGGGGCATCCTGGTGGCTTCCGACTCCGGTAAGCAACGGGGATCCCCCCCCCCCCTCCCCCCCCCAGGGGGGGGGCCCCCCCCCCGAGCCCGGGGCCCCCCCCCCCCCCCC
>VZTO01013976.1:17177-35833 GCA_013400615.1 Syrrhaptes paradoxus
AGGGGACCGGCGGGCGCTCACCGGGGTCTCCCCTCGCCTCTCCCGCAGACGGGGCCCTGCTGCTGGGCGCCTCGGGGCTGAACGGGCGCTGCTGGGCCGGATCGCTCTGGGTTTTCGCCGACCCCCGCCGCGCCCCCAGCGAGGGATTCTGCACCGCCGGCGTCCAGACCGAGGCGGGGGTCGCCGACCTGCGCTGGGTCGCCGACAGGGGCATCCTGGTGGCTTCCGACTCCGGTAAGCAACGGGGATCCCCCCCCCCCATCCCGCCCCGAGGTGGGGGTCCCCTCCCCTGAGCCGGGTGCCCCCCCGCTGCCCCCCAGGTGCCGTGGAGCTGTGGGAGCTGGACGAGAACGAGACGTTGATCGTCAACAAGTTCTGCAAGTACGAGCACGATGACATCGTGATGGCGGTGGCCGTCCTGGCCAGCGGCACCCAGGCTGTCAGCGGCGGTGCGGACTTCTGGTGAGTGTCCCCAGCCCGGCTGCCCCCGCAGGGGCCGGTGCTGGGTGCTGACCCCTCGCTCTCGCCCACAGCGTGAAGGTCTGGGACCTGCCCCAGCAGACGGTGCTGCACTCCTACAGAGGTGAGTGCCCCACTGGGCCCTGGCCCGGGCTGTGTCCTGTCCATCGCTGGTTATCTCCTGTTTGCCAGCCTGTGGAGGTTCTGTTCGTTTCTCCCCACAAAAGCAATGCTGTAAGGCTCAGATTGCCTTGCATGTCAATTTCTTCTGCACTGAAATGTTTCTTCCGCCTGCACGCGATCCTGCGGTCTCCTAACCCCTATTTCTTTTGAGCAACGGCTCATTGGAGGTGCTGATCTCTGGAGATGCAGCGTTGTGATCTCTAGGTGCGGCAGGGGCCGTATTTTGTTTGATCCTCTCCCCCCCAGCCCTTTGTAACTGGTCTCCTGTCTGGACAGGCTTCCTCAAGCTTACGGATGTTACAGGGGTTTGACTGCCCTGGCGCTGGGTGGAATTGGCAGCTCATCAGTTTGGGAGGAAGCAGTTGGCTGATGCTGAGTAGAAGTCACCCTGTATCTAGGCGTAAACTATTTTTGTTATTATGCTGCTGTGCCTTCAGAGGTCCTTGGGAATACGCGGGAAAGTTGGATATGATCTTTAAGGCTCTTTATCCTTTTGTGCTTTTGGTAGCTCACTCCGCTTCAGTGACATGTGTGGCTTCCTGTCCTGGTAAGGACACTGTGTTCCTGTCCTGTGCTGAGGTAAAGCTCGCTCTCTGTCTAAGTCTACTCGGTATAAATCAGATTTAGCTTTAGTTATTTGCAATTAAGTGCACTTAATGAGAAAACACCTATTGCGCTACAATCTGCATACTTGGGTTATTTCAGTGTTTCAGTCTGATAAGTTGCCACTGAGCTTACTAAGCTGATTTCTACAAGTTTGTGTTGAAATCAGGAGTTCTTAGGTCTGTCCTGGGGATGACAGAAGGAGCTAACTTGTGGTTCATGGCAGCATCGTTTTAACACAAAGGAAGAGGTGGTGTGGGTTTGAATGTGGGTTAGGAGCAGTTCTGCAGTGAGTCTGTGTTTATGTGAACACCCTGCTACAAAGGAATTGTGAAAATCTTTCTCATTCACTTTGGATTTATAGGACAACAGAACTTTACTCTGGGACACCAGATGCCCCAAACCTGCTACTCGAATTGGTATGTTTCTGTATGCTGTCACTGCTTGTGTATGAGTTTGTGTTGGAAGAAGTAAATTATTTTATGCCTAACTTCAAACCTAGCAATGTGACCGTTCGGGCTGGAAAGCCTGTTAAAACCGAAGGAAGTCTAACCCTATTGCAGAAGCACAATAAGCTTTTAAATATTTGTCTTAGTGCGGTAGCAGTGCTATGAGAGAGTGCAGGAATTTCTTTCTACTGACTCTTCACGTTCATCCCCATTTTCACGCAGTTTGCAGTGCCTGTAATCACCTCCCTACCTCAGTCATGTGGCATCCACAGAAAAGTGACATCTTTGCTTTAGGTAAGAAGTGACCTTATTATTTGGCTTTAACCAGACAAATCAAGGTTTGTCTTTTCACATGACAATTTTGCTAATAACCTCATTCTCCCTTCTTCTCTTCAAGGTGATGAAAATGGAACAGTTGCACTAGTAGACACAAAGAATCCTGATTCTGCCCTCAGCTCTGCTGTGCATGCCCGAAGTATCACAGGATTTGCATTTTCTACACATAGGTACAGTCTGATACACTGGATAGTGACTACACACCCTTGAAAGCTTTGTTTTTAGAGTAAAACCTGTGAGAGTGCTAGTTTTGATCTTTTTATCAAGAAGATCAATCGTGAAGAATAGATTAAACCAAACAATGTCTCACTTTTGACAAGAAGTGTGTGAATATACATGAGAATTACTGACCCCCTCACTGTGGGGATTGTCCTTACAGTCACCTCTGTTTGAAGAAGGATTGCTCGCTTTCTGACACTAATAGAATAGTCTTGCTTACTGTGCTGCTAACCTGCCAAATTATGATGAAAAAATTTTCGTAGCATGTTAATTCACTGTACCTGGGTCAGGCTCACTAAGACACGTGCTTTTCACATGTTTATCCCTAAGAAGCATTTTTTTTGTGTTTGATTGTTCTAACTGTGGTCTCATCTCTGTCCTCTAGTTCACCTTTACTGGCTTCAATCAGTGAAGACTGTTCCGTAGCTGTTCTTGACTCAGACCTCTCAGAGGTGTAAGTACTAGACAACGTATTCACTACTGTAACTCTTTGTCTTGTTGGCTTCTCTTTAATTATGCGTATACTGAGTAGAAATGAGAAGATGAAAACACTCCTTAAATAGGGGAGCATCATCCTAACTAGCAATTAGGAATCTCACAAGCTTATAAACTGCTAGTGACAGTGCTTTATGGCTAATGGGCTGTTCATGTTTTCCAGGTTCAGAAACCGTTCTCATCGAGACTTTGTGAAAGGTTTATCGTGGTCTCCTTCAGACGATGCCTTGCTCACTACAGTTGGATGGGATCATCAGGTTTTACATCACACTATCCCCACACCAACTGGTGAAGCTTCTGGAGTCAACTGTGTAAAAGAATAGTTTTATAAACTCACGGTCCAAATTCCTTTCTGACATTTGATTCTGGTGAAGTCAGAGGTATGTGTGAACCGGGGTGGGTATGGTCTGCTGTCTGCCTTGAAGCTTGTGACTAAGACAGTTCCTGTAGTAATTTTGTATTAGGCATAAGTTAGTAACAAACCAGGCTTTACCCTCTCCTCAGGAGCTGGCTTCACCTGTGATAAGACTTTGGTATTTTACTCAAGGAGACAAGGAGCGACAGGGAATTAGGTATAATTAAAGAGACTCAGTTCCTCCCTCAGGTTCTCTAAACCATCCATAGCTGGGTGTGAGAGTCTCACCCTAGAGTAAAGTTCTTTGCCAACTAAATCAGTTCTTCCAGAGGGATGGAAAGACAGGGCAGTGTTTAAAGACCACAAGGGTTCCCCTGCTGGCCGTGATGCAGCGCCTGGTTCAGAGCGTTGGGCTTCACTGTCTACTGGCACGGATGCTGGGGTGAGCCCTGTTCATGTGGTTCTGCTCCTTTGAGGGGTAGTGGAAGACCAGTGCTTGGTGTGAAGGGTCAGGATCCCAGCAATTAAACACCTCTGTGACAGTGCATGACGTGTGGTGACATACTGGGACCTGCGATGCTCAACACTGGCTCGTGGCTGAGGCCAGCTCCACGGGGCTGTTACTGGAGCATGCTGAAAGCCAAGAGCTCTTTGACACCGTGTTTCACCTCCTCTGTGCTGAAGACAACTTATTCAAAGATCAGACCTGTGAACAGACGTTTGTGTAAGGGAAAAACTGGACTAAGGACTGCAGTTTTCTTTTGCTTGCTCCTATAAACAGACTCTGCTTAGTGATAAATGAGACTCCCTGTGCACCTGTGCCGAGTGACATTTTGTGCCGGAGACTGAGGGGACCAAGTCCTCTGATAATCCCTAAAACAGACTCCACATAATCCTGAGAGGTGTTTTTTGTAATATATCACATACTTTTCAGACTAAACTGTTGCCCTGGAACATATTTAACTGAAAAAAATAACTGCTCTGCATGTATTGTTGCTGCTCTAGCTATGGCTTGGTCTGGCCTAATATTTCCCAGGCAGAATAAAGCAGGTCCTGACTAATGAAACCAAAAATCCTATTGCAATGAAAGCTACTCCTGGTTCTGTAGCATGATAGCAACACTGAGATGTGCGCCTTTTCCCATGGGCCTGTCTGTGCATAAACTTGCATTTTAGTCAATCGAAATTATGCAGAGCCCACAATTAATTTTTAGGCAGACTAAGATTTCCCAGGCTCTGGACTTTTCTCATACTGTTTTTAAGCGTTTTTTGCTGCTTTTTAAATTCCCATGTCATACAGGTGTTTACAGAGCAAAGTTCTTGATCTAGAGCAGTGTATGACAAGAAGGTAAATGACTATGAAAACTGACGAGTTTCCTCAAAAGTACCCCTCGAACAACCAAAATACTTACCTGTTACAGACCTCTGGTGGTGTACTGAAAACTGAAACAGGTCTTGTGCTGTTTGTGAAAGACGTGTCTTGGAAAAAGCAAAGACAGTTTTTTAAATAAATCCTAGTTCCATCTGTAACCGGGTATAAGTTTCACTGGGCCACTTCTGTAGTACTGAAGAGCCAGCTGAGATCTTCACACAGTGCGAGTGAAGTTGTGGTTTCAGTCCCTGAAATTAAAACAGTTCTGAAATCAATGTGCACCGTCTTGCTGTTCAGTGCTAGGGTACCGTGACTGCAGCACTAGCGCGAGGCAGGCTGTAAGTCCTGCTTGTTTTCAGGAACCTTTTCTTTCCAAAACCTGAAGTAGAGTTTCCATTGTGCATAGCTAACAAGGAAAGTTCAAATGTCAAGTATTAAACCACAGATTAGGTTCCTCACATTGCCACCCTGTGAGCAAAACACAAAAAGCACAGTGGGGAAGGGTGAAGCCTACATGGACAACAGGTCATTGCTGATATATTAATACTTTTTTTTTAACAATTGTTGAAAGATTTCTGGTGTGGCAGCACAGAGAAAATAAAGATTTAGCATCTGGGAAATCTTTGGGTGAAGCTTTACGTTCTGCCAGAGGAGGGCAGCAGCTGCCAGCTTGGCAAGCAGCAAGGTAGCATCCCTCCACCCAAAAAAAAAAAAGTTTTCATATATCTTTAAAGAGTGTGTGCCTGTTTTTTTCACCATAAGAGAAGCACAGAAGAGGGGCAGTTTAGCTAGGAGCCATTTGTACGGTATTAGCTCGGCTCGTGGTGGGTTGTGCCGTTGCTAACAAGGCTGTATGAAATACCCACACCGGCAGCGTGGCAGGAACGCTGGCAGTACCACATCAGTGCCTGTTGGCTGGAGCTATCTGCCAAGGGATTGGAAATTCTCTGGGGTTTGTGGTACGCTCACAGCCTGGACTACTTAACATGCCATTCAGGTTCGGGGACACTTCTATAAATACATTGTGGCTGGAGTAAAAGCTTCAGGATGCACCCTGCACACTTCCCTCACGGAGAACCTGGTTCTGTAGCTGGATTAAAGAGATGAGAATGCAAATAAATATCATTTTGAGGAGCGGAGACAATAAGCCACTATGAAGACGAGCCTGCCTTTTATGTTGCTGCTTGCTTTGCTCACACCGCGTTTGCAGTTTCAAGCACAACATTCTAGTTAGGACTTGCAAATAAGTATGCAAGTTTCATTACTAATGAAAAGCTCACAACCAAGAACTATTTATAGAAGAAGCACAGGCTGAACCGCACAAGCTCCTTTGCCAGCCTGCCTAACCAGCTGGATGCGAGGGATGTTTCTAGAGGGATGGGGCAGTCTGGGCCAGCTGCCCGTTCATTCCTTGATCGGGCTTCTAAAAAACACTTAAAACTGCCACAGGGTTTATATCAACAACTGGTTAGTTGAAATTGGAGCAAGCCCTGGGCAAGCTGAAATTCTGACTGTTGCCAAGGTCTGAGCTACTTTCCTTTTAATTTTATGTGCAAAGATCTTGATCTTGGAGAAGACAGACCACTTAGCCAATACTTTAAAAAGTCAGACCACAGACACGTAATAAAACAATACATCCAGACACATTTAATGCAAGAAGGTTCTGGTGTTCCTGCAGCCGAGAGGTCCCGGCTCTTCCTTACGGATTTATCTTTCTCCCTAAGTGCTCTGGCTGCCAGCAGCTCTGACAGTGGTTTCTTTGTGACACAAACCGTTCCCAGTGGCCCCAGCAGGAATGTCTAGTTGTTACTGAAATACTAGAATTTTGCTTTATGCATTCAAATGCAGCAGGGGTAGCCCCAAGTGTCTCGGAACATTTGTGCTAACCAGTTTTCCAGCTGTGAGCAGAGTCCTACCTGATCTAGCTGCAGCTCAGTCCACGATGTGTTCCCAGAATGGGTGTTCTTTGAAAGAATAATGGCTGCTTCAGAAAACTTGGATTATCATGCTTCTAATATTTAATATAAACAAATACACACCTGCTAGAAACAAGACACTCCGTACTACATAACACCAGGTTACAACTGCATACGGATTGCATGTCTGGGTGAAACAGTAAATGTGAAATTCAAAGCAAGTGACACCATTGGAGTTTCACATTTTGCTCAAAAGAAAAACCACAAAAAACCCCACAAAACCCCAACCAAAAGAACTTGGGGATATGCTCCAATTTAGGAGAATTCTTGAGGGGGGAAATTGCACACACACACCCCATTCCTGGGCAAAGTCAATCCTGAAGGCCAAATTCTCCCAACAAGCTTTCAAATTTAAACTGCTTTTGAGAATTAGTTTGTAGCAATAACTTACTATCTTTGAAAACAGCATCAGGAAATAAAGCAGTGAGGTTTAATATTATCAGAGAGGCTTCTTTCTCTTGTTTCACGTTAAACTGGTGAAACTTCATCAATACTAAAACATGACCCTGAAGTCACTCAGACAGGATGATGGCTTTCCTTCCTTAGAGAAATGAGAATCCTCAGGATGCTCCTCGCATGGAGAAACTTGCATGTCTTAGCAGGGGAGAGACTATCCCCATGACATGGCACACTTAAATACCCAGCTACTTACCCCACCGTCACTTTTCTCCATAAACATTTTTTTTTAAAAACCAACACCCAGATCTTTAAGATGTGTTATTTCCATACTGGCTGGGGTGAGCATGTCTGGAAATCTTCCAAGTCACTGCGACTTAATGGCACAAAAATGCCCTTTGAATGAGCTGTTAGACTGATTATGGTATTTGCGTTTCCATTTTATTCACAGCAAAGTAAAGTTCAGAATACTTTGAAGGTGCTGCAGTATTTGAAACAGCTGTTAAATTAATAGGTAAACTTGGAAATAACATAAAATATAGAACAACAATGTCATGACAGTAGTATCAAGATAACTCTCTTGAAAATTCCACCGTGAAGGAGAATTTATCACTGGATTTGGAGTTGAATTGTAGAGCACAGTCTGCGTACCTGCACACACACACATGTGGGAGGAGCACAGGATCAGCTGGAGGGGGACTGATGATGCTGTATAGTACTGAACATACAAAGTGCTTTCCATAAAAGTAGACAAATGTCTCAAAGTGCTTTTAGCTTGTCAGCGGTTCGAAAACAATCTCTACAAGTTTTTACACTTATCTTACAGTGATTTTTCAGTTTACTTACGAGGAAGATGACACATTTCTGATTTCAGGAAGCCGGCTACTCAAAGCTTTGGTCAGCTATGGTCAGAGCATGGCTCTGGTGTAACACACCCTCTGTAAGGCTGCTCCTGCCCCACGCAAAGCCAGCGCTCGCTGTCGGGCTGCGTGGTTCAGCTTTCAGAGGTGGGGTTTTAGGTGGGTACGAAGTGGCAAGAGACCCCTTGGGGAACGCAGCCCCAGCACAGCACCTTGGCGAGCTGCTGGCACAGGAAAAGCAGGATTGCTCCATCTTTTAAGTCTCCCAAGAGCTCTACAGCCATCCATCCCGGCCTCACAGCCTTCTTCCATGAGGAATAATTGCCAACAGAAACATTTACAGTGACCGAAAGGAGCAGGAAAGCAAGGGCCCCTGCTCCCGAAGCTGCTGCCCCCTCCCCGGTCACTGCCTGGAGAAGGGCTCAGAGCTTCGCAGCAGAGCTGCCCCTGGCTCACAGGACAGGCGCCGATAGCCAGGAGCTGCTTTTAAGGCATCGGAATCAGTGATTTGCTCAAGGCACCTTGTTGAAGGAGGTGGGGACAGAAGAGGTGAGGATCTAGATGTCCTGAACCATTTCTATCCCATTGGCCTCACGTTATTTTAATTCCCCTACATTTAGCTATACGCGGGTTTGCTTCCATTATGCACATCTCCCAGCTGGTTTCTCCCTGCTCCCAAGCACGATGGATTTAAACCAGTTAAAAAAACAAACTGAAAACAATCTCCAGTGGCGATGCTCTTTAAAGAGAACTAAGGATGCTTTTTGGCTTTCTCAGAAGACCTATCAGGCTGCAATTTTGAAAATAATACAGGGAGGAAATAGAAGGAAAACCACGTTTGCTCACGTAACAAGCCAGCAGCCGGTCCTCTGCAGTAACTACTCTCCATGACAGTCTTTTGAGAAGAGTCCAAGTCCCCGGTTTGCTCCCCACCTCCTCCGTCAGTAGCTTCAAGCAGGGTTGGGACAGTCCCTGGTGCCCGTGGAGAAGGTGACGGCCACCCCAGGCGCCTCCTCATCCCTTCCCAGCCGGAGGAAGGCAGCGGAGCAGCCCTGCGGACGAGGCTATCGGTGGCCGCTCTGGTAGGCGTAGGAGATGGGTTGCCGTGTCCCTGGCCGGACCGTGAAGGTGTTGGTGGGTCCTCCGCTGTACTGCGAGCTGCCGTGGGCAGGTCTGGAGGGAAAACAGAGCAGAAAGTCACCGAAAGCCAAGGAAACCCTTTGGTTTTATTCAATATTGCAATCGTGTGTTTTATTTTTTCCTAGTGGAGCAGGCAGGAGGAGACCCCGGCCGGGAACAACCACAGCCAAGCATCCGGCAGCAGCGCACGAGCCAAGGGCCAACAACTTCTCTTGGGTCTCAGCACCGGTCTGGGGCCAGCCCAGAGCCCAGCCATCCTCTCCTTCAAACCGAAGGGACACAGGGGACAGGGGTCAGCTCAGGGGGACACGTACCTGCTGGCTGCCACCACGCTGGCGGGCGAGAAATCCCCGTTCTGCCCCTTGTACTTGGTGTCAGCCCCGGCGCTGCCGTACGGCGCGGCTTTCCCAGCAGCATCGATGGACGTCCGCCTGCCCTGGGCACTGGTGGGGCCGTTCCTGTGGGCAGAGCCGAGGCGGCGGACACCGTCCCCGGCCGCGGAGCTGTACCCCCCAGGGCTGTAGGAGGAGAGGGTGCTGGTGCCGCGGGGGGCTGCGGCTGTCCGGGGGTAGGAGCTGTCGGGCTCAGAGACGTACAGCCGCTTCTTGATCAGCGGGCGGGGGTTCGGGCAGCCGCCGAAATAACCGGCAGAGCTGCTGTAATCTGGGTACTGGGGTGTGAAGTCGCCATTCCTCCTGCTCTTCTCCACGGGCAGCGGGGCCGGTGGCTCGTGGTTGCCACCATAGCCGTAGCCGCGGTTGTAGGCAGACCACCTGAAGTACCGCGGGGCATCCGAGCCCCGGCTGCAGTCGGGGAAGCTGGGGCACTTGCGGTTCTCCTCCCGACTCGGGAGGGACCCCTCGGCCTCGTTGCTGAATTCAGGGGGCGGGGGAATAATCCCGTAGTCCAGCGCCGTCTCCCCGTTCTCCTCCTCCCTGGGTGTGCCGTGGCGGAGCGGGCCGGGCTGGTCCGGCGGGCTGGGCTCGAGGAGGCCCCGCAGGAGGCTGGAGGCAGCGGCCCGCTGGTGCCCGGGGAGGCTCGGGGGCTGTGCCTGGCCCACTGCCCGGGCGTCCCGGCCCTGCTCCGAGGAGCTGGAGAAGGATGGTGGTTTGCTCTGTCCCGACCCTGCCATGCCCGCCGTGGGCAGCCGCGGCACCACGGTGAAGGAGCAGGGCTTGGAGTCGTGGCGGTGGAAGCTGGTGGAGATGGTGTCTGATGAAGCACTGCTGAGTTTCAGGTCCGGCTTTGCCCGTGGAGCGGCTCCCGCCTCAGCGCCCTGCCGGCCCCGCTGGGCACGCTGCCGGGCTGCCAGGAGCAGCGCCATGGGGGAGCCCCGCTCCACCCGCTCGCCCGTCACCGGGTGGATCAGCACCTCCTCTTGCCCTGCTCCCGGCGGGTTCCCGGCCGAGACTGTGGAACGGGGCGGTTCGGCCGAGCTGGAGGCACTCGGCGGGTCGGCTGAGCTGGCCCCAGCCCGGTGCACCTTGTACTGGAAGATGTCTGCGGTGGGCTGCGGTGCTGGGCTCTGTGCAGGAGAAATGGGGGGCGAGGGGCAGGTGGGAGCAGGGGGCTCCTCTGCTGGTCCCTGGGGTGGGTCTGGGGTGCTCACGCCGCTGTTGAGAGACCCGGGAGCAGGGCTCAAGTTCTCTGTGGCCTTGCTAGTGGCAGGAGCAGGATGGTCCTTGTGCCCCATCTCAGCCTTCTCCTCTGCAGCCGCCGGTGCTGGGAGTGGGCTTGGGGCTGGCTTGGGCAGCACCGGGTCACCAGGGTCCGGAGGGCTCTTCCTCGGGTCAGGGGGGCTCTTCCTCACACGTGGGGTGCTGCTGCCATCCTCAGTGCCCTGCTTCTGGCTGCTGAGCCCCAGGGCAGGTTTCCCTTCTTTCTTCAGGGCCAGCACAGCCTCCAGCTCATTCCTGATCTTCATCACACTGTGGGTCTGCGTGGCGGGGCCGCTCTCCAGAGTGGGGGGCACCGTGCTGGGAGAGCCCCCCTTGGCACTGGGGGGGCTGCTGGGTGCCTCTTTCCTCTCCGTCTCCCCTCCCGTTGGTACCCGAGCATCCTTCCCAGCATGTCCGGTGAGTTGGGGCCCATTGAGCCCGGGCTCCCCGCTGCCGGCGCGGTCACCACCGCCATCCACGGACCTGGGAGCAGCCGGCTTCTCCGGCAGCCTCTCCTCCCGCCGTGGGGAGCGCAGGAGGGCCGAGAGCTCGTGCCGCAGCTGGCTCAGGTTGTGGGCATCCCTCCAGTCGTCCTCGCAGGTCGGGTAGTCCGGAGGAGGGAGGTCCAGGTCGTTCGCAGTGAGATATTCTGATTTTGAAGGAGAGTCTCTCTCGGCTGTTCTCGGCTGGGGACCCTTCTCCGGCTCAGAGGCTGGCAGTGGGGACTGGCGACCAGCAGGATTTGTCCCTTGGCTGAGCCCTGGACCCGGCTTGGGGCTCAGTGGCGGGGGCGTTGGCACAGCCGGCTTCCCAACGGGCTGCCTCAGCGGGGAGTTTCTGTGCTCAGCTTCTCCTCCTGCGTGAGCCTTGGCCGCAGGTCGTATGGTGAAGCAGGGCGGGAGGGGAGGCCGGGCGTGCGGCTGCCTGGGGAAGGGCTCCTGCCGCGCGGGCGGGCTGTCCGGCACCGGGATGGAGGAGGAGCGGGCTGGGGCCGGCGGCGGCACCTTGAAGGACCTGGGGAAGGTGAGGTGGGGCTCGGGACAGTGCTTGGGCTGCAGGCTCTCCTTTGGGCCAGGGGCAGCCGGCACCCCGGGCTCGGCGGGGCAGACTGGCCCCTCGGCATCCGCCTGCCTCGAGTTCAGCACCGTCTCCGACTTCCACTTGGAGATGCCGGTGGTGAAGGGTGGCGGGGCCGGGCCGAGCAGCGAGACACCCGGCGGGGCTGGGGGGATGAAGTCTGGAGGAGCCGGTGTGCTGGGGGAGGGCACAGCCGAGGATGGAGGTGGTGGAGGTGCCATGGCAGGAGGCGGGGGCACGATCTCAGGAGGTGGCGGTGGTGCTGGTGGCAGTATTTCGGGTGGCAGAGGGGCCGGCGAGGCTGGATGTGGTGGTGCAGGTGCTGTTGGAGGAGGAGGTGGGGGTACCGACGGTGGCGGAGGGATGTCTTCATCCAGGTCATCCTCCTTGAGAGCCTGTGGGCGCAGGTCCCCCACCGAGCTGTACAGTCGGTAGTTCCCATTGAGCTGGGAGCTGGAGCCTGCAAGGAAGAGCGAAAGCATGTCGGCGTGAGCACCTTCTCCCTCAGCACCGCACGGCCAGCATCGCCTCCGGCCAGCCATCCTCCTGGGAAGCCGGTTTATTTTGCTCAGCAGCTGTCTAAAACTTGCTGAACTGTAACAGCCACTATGCCTCAGCCCTCAGAAATGAATTCATTTTCAATGACTTCAAAAAATAATTAACAGTAGACTATTTTGGCATGAAAATCTCATGATCAGACTGTCTGCTCCGGAGCTCGGTACACACACGCTTCCTTCCCCAAGGGCACGGTGCTGAGGGCTCAGCACCGTCCAGGACTGGGCAGAGAGCATCCCTTACCGTGAGCTGCTTTTTCCTCAAAGTCTTCTGGCACCGACGGCGTTGGCACAGCCACCCCGTGGGATTCCTGGGCATTCTGCAATAGTTGAGAAAACAGAGCTGTTAGGTTTATGCCCAGGGTATTGGGGCAAGGCGCTGACAAGCAGGCTCTAGCCTGTCTAGCTGGGGATCTGTCTGCACAAACAGGAGGCGGATGGGATCCGGGGCCGTTTCCGAGACATGGAGCTCCCTGCCGCGGCTGCTGCGATGGGGTTTGAGAGGATGAGTGAAGTGATAAAGGTTGCACAAGCCATGGGCACGATTCCCCCGTGGCAGTCAGGTGCAGAAGGGCTGGAGGGGAGCACGGCTATTTCACACCCAAGCTCAGGCTCCCCAGCCCACGGCCAGCAGCGCTGGTTTCTCACCATTCACGTACCAAGAGAATTTAATGGCTCCCACGGGTTTTGTGTGCACCGCTCTCCAGCGAGCGCTGCCAGCTCGTGCCGCAGTCACGTACACACCACAGTGAAGCTGCAGACAGACTCCCAGCTTTTTGGGAAACTAGCACCAGCACACCTGAACACTCTGGGGAAAGCTGCTGCTTGTGTGGTTTGTGTTTCACTCTCAATTACTCGAGTCTCATTCATGCTGAAAATTCAGCAGCGCGTTTAGCTGGTACGGGACCATGCAATTTAGCAGCCGACACATTTGCGGGGATGCTTACAGCTAGGGCACTTTGGATAATTACAGCCACCCACCGTGAGATATTCGCGGCACGCTGACTCACGCAGAGTGCTGACCAGGGCTCCTGCCTCCTACCCTGCCAGCAGCAGAAGCCTCTCCTTTCCTCCAGTGACTCACGGCTGGGATTGCTCTGCAGAGGGGCTGGAATCGCTCACGAAACCTACACTAACGCACCCATGTCCGAAACACAAACTGATGCTGAATCAGACTGTCAGCACAGGCGGCAGTGACCCAGGCAGTGGACTGGGCTTCCACATACCAGCGCTGGGAGAGACCCGGAGCAAGGAAATAACACTCCCGGGGCAGCAGGAGCTCGCAGACCCCAGGGGCAGCAGTCCGGGACATACCGCTCTGTTCCCAGGGTCCACCCTCCTGCACTCCTGCTCACCCCAGGCGGCTGTTTGCATTAGCTGTTAACAGCCCCTTGTGCAAAGGAAATGTTATCCTACCATCAGCCTGCCCCGCTCAGTGCGGTGGTTTTCTGCACACAAAAGCCTGGATAATGATTGAGCCGGTGCCCTTTGCCTTTCACTGGCATTAACACTATTTTAACAAGAGACTGCTATAGGATTCCAAAGTCTCCTTGATCAAAGGTCAAGCTGGGTTTATGCAGCCAGCCCCATCCACGGCCCAGGCAGCACGTTCGCTTCACCAGCAGCAGCCTGGACTCCTTCAGAAGAGCCCTGGAATCCCCCAGCTTTAGACAAAATAAGAAAACACACACGCTTCGCTTGCAAAGTCCATCACCCTGCACACGACCAAAGATCCTCTATAACCACAGGGGAATGAACCTGTTATTGGCGAGCCAGGAGAGAGATGGTGGGAATTCCCATTCCCGGGATTGCACAACTGTCAGACAACCTGGTGCTGATGGAGAAGCCAAGGTCTGCGGAGGCATTAGGACAGATCTGTTAGTGGCAAACCATCGGACTAGAGGAGCTTTGTAGCCTCATCTAAAACCTCTCTGCTGGTCCCAAAGATGCAGGATGATCCAGAGGAAAGATCCTTAACTTCAGCTGAAGGCCAGAGGGAAGACAAAGGCTAACAGAGGCACTTCAAGAGCCGATAATTAAATTGTCCAGAGCAATGAGAGACCAAAAACCACAGAGGAAAAACCCCAGCAGTTCCTATCTGCCATGGAAATTCATCGCTGCCAGTCTCCAGAGCACACCGAGGATACCTGCTCATTTACAGGGAAACACAGACGTCTGAGCGCTGAATTAAAAACAACACATACATCACATGTTTGGATAGGAGTAGGAAGGGAATGGCAGTCGGAAGAGACTATGCAAAGCTGGAGGAAACAGTCCACATTTCACAAATGAGTAGTAATTTTGGACATGCCATTTCAACGGGTTCTAAAAACTGGGCAAGCCTGTTTCACACCAAGATGTTCTGTTGCAGTTGCTAATGCTCAGCATCTCTCCCAAAACCCACCCATCCCCACGTCATGAGCTGGCTTCTAAAATAGAAAGCATCTCCAGCACGCTGCCAGGCCCCAGAGATGGTTCGAAAGATGGTTTCCCTCTGCTGTGTTTGCTCGGGGCGGGACCAGCCCAGCAAACCCCCAGCTGATTCAGAGCTGTGCTCCGGGTGGTGCCAGGAACCTGCATTTCCAGTTTGTGGGACCTGCATCAGATTTGTGTGTGCAAGGATCCCGCTGGGAGGAACTTTCACTGTAACCACCAGGAATCGCTTTTCAGCGCTGGAACAGAGTTGGATATCCCCTGTCCCCAGTGACGGGAGCCTGTCCGTCCTCGGGGTCCCCAGCTCCCCAGTCCCTCGGGAGCCCACGCTTCCCACCCATTCAGTGACCCAGCTTTGAGGCTGCCTCTTACAAAAAAGGCACCAAAATATACCTGCTTACCGTCCTGGGGTCTCAGAGAGGCTAAGGATTTCTCTGAATATGAGGTAAAACCCCCAGACTCCTTGTTAGGAAGCAGAGCTCGGGACGGTGGCTGGTTAACTCAAGGCAGCGCTGCCAGGGGCACAGGGAGCCGGCGGGCAGGGTGTGAGCATCCTCCTGACTCACCCTTCGCTGGCAGCTGCTTCTCAGCCTCCCCCCGCCCAGGAGAGCCGGTGGGTGGAAAGAAAGGGTTAATGCGGGAGCTGCAGAACAGCCCAGTGCAAATATGTGTGTGGCAGCAGAAGCTCTGTGCCAAATCAAATCATAATCAAACCTAATAAAAATAATGCAAATATCCAGCACAGACTGGTCCTTTAAAAATGTTGCTCGTTCCTACTGATTTCTTCAGTTAAACCTGCTGCTCTCAGAGGAGAAGTGCAGTGAGAGGGACCCTCACAGGGGTAACTGAAGGGAAAAAAGCCCCAGCACCAGCTGTGCCTCCGTGGGCAGCAGGAAAGCCCCACGGCTGGGGTGACAGCCCCCAGTATTTATCCCAGGGACATTCGTGCTGGTTATTCCTCTACCACATACACTGCCACTAGTAAAGCATCTGAAAGCTCTAAAAAAGATGTAAAAGGCCAGCAGCACTCTAAAACCTGGTGACACGGGTTGCCAGTGGTGGTCACACAGCCAAGCCTGTGCCACCGGAGAGGAGTTTCTCAGGCACTAGTCCTACGGTTACTCGACTTTGATTCCAGATGAGATTTTTCACTTCCTGTGATCTTTTGCAAGACATCACAGAGGGCACAACCCCTTTGTAGAACCTGTATAAGCCCGTACCTTCCCAATCATGCTCTCAGATAGATTTATAAACTCCCTCTCCCCCTCCAGCTGTCCTCCCAGTGACACCCATACAACCCCAGTGACTCCTCATCACTCCCGGTGACAGCAGACCAGCCCATTTGCTGCTGAGGGTGACAGCTGCTCTAAAGGACGAGGAAAAACATCCCCTGCTCCCAGAGAGGATTTCCTTGTCAAGACCAAGGGCTTTTAAGTGTTTTACTGTCTTCACTGACCTTCAGTGACCTGCGTACATCCCTGCAGATCTAGCTATTGCCATCTCCAGAACTGAGCAACCACGCTCTTCCCCACGCTCTTCAGGGGACGAGCCCTTGGGAAGGTGGCAGCATGGGGGGGAACGCTTGCTCAGCACACACGGCAGCAGTGTCAAAGCCAGCAACGGGCACGTGTGGCTGCTGGAGCCCCAGCTGGGTTACAGCCGCCTCTGGGACGGGCCGTGTTGGAGCTCACCGCTTCGGTCCCTGCAGCCGGGTGCTGGCGGAGCCCTGGCAGCTCTGCAGGGCAGCTTCCCCCACAGAGAGACTGAAAAAAATCATCCTCTGCACCGACACCTGCTGCATCGCCGCCTCCTTCTCCTGCTGCAAACAGGACACAGCTTTGCTGTTGCTCTCTCCAGCAACGTGCCTGATCCAGAGAGAGATACCGCCGGTAGCGGTTGGATAAAGTGCAGCGCAAGCCAGATCTACCATCTACATGCTCAGCAATTTTTTTTTAAATTGAAAATACAAGTCTGATGAGGCTTACGTCTCTCACCCGCATATCTTGCCTGTGTCCAACACAAGCCTTGCACTCAGATCACCTCCTAATCCCTTGTATCCAGCATTATTATAGAGTGGTTTTGCTTTTCATTTATTTTCTTCCCTCGGGTAGAGGAAGAGAGCAGCAGCCAGCCCAGCTGGTTCTGGGCACCAGTTACACACACTGCTGCAACGAATCCCAGCGCCGAGCCGGATACTCACAAGGGGTAAGAAAGTCAGCAGCGGCCGGACCCTCGGACGAGGTTTGAGTGTTGCTGTGCCGGAGTCGGTCACTGTCCCAAAGCGGTTGTCACCATAGTACACTTCAATCACGTCACCTGCGGGGCAGAGAAGGCTGTTAGCAGCAGCACCGAGTTGGAGGCAACAGGAAAAACAACACTGGGCACCACCTCATTTTAAAAAGCACTGTGAAAAACCTGCTGTATCAGCTCCCAGGAATGGGCAAAACCCATCCGATTCCAAAGAGGACCTGGATGTTTCGGAGCTGAATTGAAGATGGGAAGGTCCCAGGCAAGCAGGACCCTGGGCAGGTGCCAGCAGCCCTGGCACACAACAGGTCCCTGTCACCTACGCAGTGGAGACATCCCCAACCCCTGGCTGTCTGCTGGCTCATGCCGAGCAGGACTGGGGTGGGAGGAGAGGAATGGAAATGGGAACGGGACCCACAGGGGTTTCCCAAGGAGGTGTTTCCCCTCCACACTTTGCTGGCAGTGGGAGGGAGGTGCCACGGCTGCTATCCTTGTTGCAGACTGACCCACCAGCACCCGCAGCATCGTTCTGCACACTGCTGGAGCCGTTTGTTTCCGACCCCTGATGCAATTGGTACTGGAGGACAAATCGAGCTTGCCCCAACACCTTCACACTTCAGCCTGCCTTACGGAGGAAGGCTCTGAATGTCTTCCCACAAAATACTGCTGTGAACGGAGGCACTACGGCAGAGCCCCGGTGTTCCAGGCAGGGAAGCCACCGGGTACTCCTGGTTCCCAGCCCTGTGCTTTTACCTGGAACCACACCTTTTAGGCCGGTTTATTTCTGACAGTGAATACAGCTCATAAAATTAGTTAATTATGTTCTTTGTGTCTGATTAACAGTGTGAATTAACAAGCAGAAGCACCGAAGCACAGAAGCCCCACCTTGGCTGGAAGGAGATACACAAGTAATGCCTAGCCAAGGAGACCAACTTTAAAGAAAACACGAGGGTTTGAGGAAGGAGGGGGAAAGCAAGAAAAACGGCCGAGATCAGAGAGAAAACTGCAGGAGTGCTCCCACCTCACAGATTTCGATAGTGGTTTCAGTGAGAAAGCAGCAGCAAACAACCTCCCCCTCCGCCCCAAAACACAACCACCAAGTAAGCAGCTTTTTTTCAACCCCTAAAAGTTGAGAAGCACGTCCTCAAACCTGACCCCATGCTGAAGTGAAGCCCAGAAACAGTTCCTGCCAAGTATCGTACAGCAATTACGAGCCGAGGAGCAGGCAGGCGAGGGTTGTGCAAGCTCCGTGCGCAGGCAGAGGGGCTGCCCCGCATTTCTGAGCCTCTGAAACCCCCGGGCAGCGCTCCCCGCAGCTGGACTGCCTGCCCCCCAGTCCCTGACTGGCACCGTGCAAACAACTGGCCACTGCCATGGCCCCAGCCAGTGTCCCTGCTCCCTCCCGCATGTCCCTGCTCCTGCACAGCCCCTCCCTCCGCTGCCGGACCCCCAGTGTCCCCAGCCCACCATGGACTGCCATGGCATGTAGCCGTGGTTGTCACTAGGTCTCTGCCCTCCTTGGACAGGCACAGATCACACAAGAAACTCCCAAGGAAACAGAGTTTAGAGAAAAAAAGAAAAAAAGAGGAGGGCAAATGCTTGTGTGTGTGTGTTCCCACAGCAGGGAAGCACTTGGATGAACACCTGGAATGAAGAACCTGACCACGCCAGGGGCTGGGCACCAGCTGCCTCAACCTCTGCTGAAGTTCTGGGTTTGGAGGCAGATGAATTCCACACAACCTTAAAACATGCCACCGAGTCCAGCAAGCGTGTAAGCTTCTCCTTTCTCCCACCCACTGCACCACAAGTTACCCTGGGATGCACCCGGGAGTATCCATCATCCTA
>VZTO01013976.1:36199-59282 GCA_013400615.1 Syrrhaptes paradoxus
CCAGTCCCTGACTGGCACCGTGCAAACAACTGGCCACTGCCATGGCCCCAGCCAGTGTCCCTGCTCCCTCCCGCATGTCCCTGCTCCTGCACAGCCCCTCCCTCCGCTGCCGGACCCCCAGTGTCCCCAGCCCACCATGGACTGCCATGGCATGTAGCCGTGGTTGTCACTAGGTCTCTGCCCTCCTTGGACAGGCACAGATCACACAAGAAACTCCCAAGGAAACAGAGTTTAGAGAAAAAAAGAAAAAAAGAGGAGGGCAAATGCTTGTGTGTGTGTGTTCCCACAGCAGGGAAGCACTTGGATGAACACCTGGAATGAAGAACCTGACCACGCCAGGGGCTGGGCACCAGCTGCCTCAACCTCTGCTGAAGTTCTGGGTTTGGAGGCAGATGAATTCCACACAACCTTAAAACATGCCACCGAGTCCAGCAAGCGTGTAAGCTTCTCCTTTCTCCCACCCACTGCACCACAAGTTACCCTGGGATGCACCCGGGAGTATCCATCATCCTATCGCTGTCCTCACGGTCAGTCGTGGCTTCCTCTCCCTTACCCCAAACCTCCCCCACTACAAGGGATTCCTTACAAAAAGGATGTTTTCTTCAGTGTTAAAAATACTAATCAGCCTGTTGGCCCTACCAACAATTTAACACTTCCCTGCCTGTGAGGGGCCCAAGCACAAAGTAGGAGCTGCAGGAGTCTCAAAAGGACGGCAGAGATGTCAGTCAGCAAATTATTATTATTTTTGCATGAGCCCTTGGATGACTCCCCATTCTGTGAGTAAGCAGCAAGAATTAAGGCCAATGCTCCACGAGAGTTTGGATTCAGACAGCTTTGTGGAGCAGCGATAGAGTAGTTAAGAGACTTGATGAGAGTTTTATATTAAGACACTAGGTAAACTCGGTGAGAAACTGGTTTAAAGATCACAAGGTCTTTGATCCTAGATTACTAAGCATCACTAACCTGAATGCATTTAATTAAAGTAAAATGAAGCGCTTGTAGTTGTGTTGTCTTTGCTAGATAAACAGGACTTGCCTGCTAAGAGCCTGTCACCAGTAAGAGCCGTGCTCTGCCAGCTCCATTTCCTGGAAGGAGGGATCAGGAAACATGCCTTCCAAGGCCATCAGAAGCAGCTGGCCCCATCTATGCTTTGGACACTTTTTGACATTCAGCCTGTCCTGGAGAGATTTCTGTCCTCTCGGTCATGGGAAATAAAATAAGCAATCTGCAACACCTGTAATGGAACTTCTTCCTACTTGGGGGTTGCATCACCTGGAGTAGGCGCAGCAGGTTTGACGCTGGGGTATCCACAGCTCACAGCGAGGAGGCGGCATCAGTCACTACATTGAGGAATCTCTGAGTCAGTGACATGCAAACCTACACCCATTCCACATTGCTTAACGTGTGTTTACTTTGTATGAAAAACTAAGGTGGGGATTAGGAGCAGCAGTGGACTCCTTTTGGCAGCAGCGATGGCATGAAGCTATGCAGAAAATATTATAGAAACAGGGCCTGGGATGGGGCTGTACCGGGCAAAACTGTGGCACTGTGGAAGTCAGGATATGATAAAACCTGCTCCTCGGACTGCTTAGCTGTGAGCACACCATTCCTGCAATGAGCCCACACCTCAGCACACGCTGCTCCAAACACGGTCTCTCAGCTTCTGTGTGTCACACTACCCTATACAAATTAAATTAATGATATAAATGCCTAGAGGATGCTAAGGAGTGATTCAACAGCTTTTATTCCTGCTCAGATTTCAAGGACTGCTGGCTTTTACTTTGCAAGCTGATCCGCAGAGCAGTTCCCCACACCTGAAAGGAATGCCTTTGTATTGCAATTGCAGCCACGGAAATCAGGATGGTAATAAGCAGACAGAGGAACTTTTTTTTTTTTTCTTTTTAAAATTAAACCACATTAGAGGGAAGCTTGAATCCTCCTCAGATTTACAACAGTTATAAATTGCCAATCTACCCTTTCCATTTAAGAGTTGCATGAAACTCTCCATCACATTTTCATTTTATCTAGGTTTCACCAGCTGGGCCTGCAGGGTGTGATCACCTTGCAATAGCGTTCATGGACGCTGCCTCACTGCATGGCTCAGCAAGCAGCGCTTCCATTTTAATGCTTGGAATTGCTTATTGGGATCTTACAGCCACCAAACTTCACCCACAAACTCCTATCTTTTATCTACCTGGCTCCTTTACTATTAACTTGGCGCCCTCCTACATGAGCCTCCGGGGCACAGTATTGCAATTAAAACCACAGAGAAATACAAATAAATCCCCAGGAATCTGCAGCCCTCCGCTCCCCCCTCGTGCACACTCCTTCCAGAAACAGGTTTACAAGCAAATAACCAAAACCCGGGCAGGAGCAGCTCAACCGTGGCATGGGAAAGAGCTGCTGGAAGCAATAAAACTGATTCACGCCTGTTTATCACCCTGCTTGAATCAAGTTTAACTTCCCGGAGCGGCTCCTGGCCCCGTGGGAGCAGCGAGCGGGTCCGGAGCGGCGGGTGCGGAGCCTCCGCACTTTCCTCCGCGGCTCGGAAGCTTTGCCCGCGGGACCGCAGGTTCCAACTCGCACTGTCCCGACCCAGCCCTGCCCAGCGCCGCCCGCACTTTCCCAACCGGGCGGCGAACGAGCCACCGCCGCTCCCGGCCCCAGCCGACCCGGGACCGGCCCGTTCCCGGACACGCGGCCGCGCACCGAGCTGCCCCCGGGGACAGCCCGGAGGAGAAGGAGGGGACGGGGAGGGGGACACTGACCGGTGCCACCCGCGCTGTCCGAGGTCACGTCCTGCGAGAAGATCCAAGGAGGGTTGGCAGCGAAGAGGGAAGCGGCGGCGGGGCTGGGCTGGCGCTTCCCGAAGAGGCGGCTGAAGGTGCCCTGCACCGAGTGATGCTTCTTCATCCTGCCCGCTCCCGGCCGCGCTGCCCGCTGCCCGCCGCCCGCCGCACCAGGCGGGAGCGGGGCCGGCGCCGCTGCCACAGCGGCTGCGGGGCGGGGCCGGGCTCACCTGGCCACGCCCTCAGCCCTGGCCACGCCCCCGGACACGCCCTCCGCCCAGGTGCCTGCCGCCGCCGCCCGGTGGGGGGATCCCCCCGTGTCCCGCGGGACGTTATGGGCAGCGCCGGGCCCGGGGACAGCCCTGGAGCCCAGCCCAGGGGGCTTCTGCAACGTCCCATTTCTTAAAAAAAACCCAACACAACCCAAAATATCGACCTGTTCACGCTGGCCGTACGCTGAGCATTTGGGTTTGAGAGTTTAGATCTTTCCCTGTCTCCTGTTTAGCTGTAGTGCTGGCCCGCTGCTGGGCTCCCCTGTCCCAGGATGTTCTGTACCCAGTGCCTTGGGACCTGGAGTCCTTCTTTGAGATCTGCAGGTGGCCGTGCAATACACAGAAATGTCTGACACACTCAGGGGAAGGCGAACTGTGAGCCTTTCCCCCTGCCCTGTGCATGCTGGAAAGCAAATCGGCGCTGAGTTTGTAGGAGGTGTCTTACTAAGCGGCAAAGTCCCCCTCCTACACATGCACGAGCTCCTCCGGGCTTCGGTGGCCTGTGCACCGCCAGGAAGATCTCCCTGTCCAATGCGACCTGTGTGTTGTCGGGGTTTGGGTTTTTTTTGATATAAAAGCTTAAAGACAGTGGGACTTGACCCCAAATAATTTCTTGTTTCGGGCACACAAGCAAGCGCCTAGTGTTACCAACAATTTTCTGTGTCACACAAGTAAAAACTGAGAGTTAATGAGTAACATTGGTGATTAGTAAATGCTGGGATTTCTGGAGAACTTTAAAGCCAAAATAGTTGTCACAGCTTCAGGATAAGGTCATCCTGTCTCACATCTATCTCTATTTCCACCGCATTTTGAGAGTGAAAATGATAAAGATTTCTTTCTTCAGTAATAAATATCACTTATTTAATCACTTTGAAATTATGCTTTTCACAGGCTTTTGTTGCCACAAAGTACAAATTAGGCCAACATGTTAGATCACAATGAAAAAATGAGTACTGTTGTGGTATTTCGAAAGGAAAGTCTAATCAGGGCATAAATCGTCAGGCAGCACTTAAACAAAGTGAATGAACATGAATGGCAGATGGGAAAGAAAAGGAGAGCTAAAATGTCATACTGTGTGCACTCAATCCTGTGGTTGTAATGTAGGAGTTGTAATTATTTAAGACAGTTTTCAGAGCTTTCATCCTGGTCTGACCATGTGCAGCTCCATCCAGCTGGGTGGACGCCTCTCCCCGGCCGGGAGCAGGGAGGCTCTGGGGCAGCTCCCGAGATCCGCTGCAGGAGCAGCGGGTGCTGCCGAAGGGACAGCTCTGTGCCGCGCACAACGCCTGCAATTAGCGGGACTCGCACCCTTTCCGATGGTTATCTGTGCTGCTGTTTGTGTGAGACAGGGAAAGGAAACAATCTGCAAACATTTGCGTGACCCCTGCACGCCCTGAGCTCGCTGCACGGGGAGCACGCCGCAGGGACACGCAGCCGGGTTTTAGCCGAGATTGCAATCAAAGGGACAGTCCTGTCTGCAGATAAGAGCAGTAACAGGATGGAAACCGTGAAAAAACGTTCCTGCAGAGAGAGCAGTGCTGGAGCCAGCTCTTTGCAGGACCCCACCTAGCTGAGCCCCAGACATTTAAAGAAAACTCACTGGCACCTCTCGAAAGCAGAAAAAAAATGGAATGAAGGACCCACTCGCTACTGGAAAGACAAAGGACACAATATCTTTTCAAGACAGGCAAGGGATACGTGTCCACTGATGAGTGTGTTCAGTCTTTGATTGAACAAATGGAACAGGATATACAGACAGCGTCAGGGAGAAGGGGAAGGAGAAGAGGAACTATTTTAAGAAGAGAAGCCAATAAAAATCCCATGGGATGAGAAAGCTCATGCAGGAAGGCGTCCCACAAAATGTCGTTACACCAAAGAGACTTCAAAGGGGCCGCAGGGCTGCAGCGATGCTCTGCGGGAACGGGAAAGTGTGAATCAGCTCCCTGACAACTGCTCCTCTGCCCCCGGGCAGGGGCAGGGGGACTCCAGAGCAGCACCCCTGAGCTCGGGGGCGGTGAGTTGTACCCGTGCCACCCCTCCAACGGTTTTGCCTCACCCTGGGTGGCGAGCATAGGAAAACATTCCTCACTGCATGAAGGGATGTGTGTTCTGAGGTGAATTTATTACCCCAGTGAACACAAGCTGCTAAACAAGTCTGCGAGAGCTCGTGTGCACGCTCCCGTATACATGTTCCAGATGAAAAATATTCGTTCTTTACCTTCCATCTCCCAGTAACGCAGGGACCTCCCTGCAGAAGACCAGAAAAAGCTCAGGACTAGCAAGCGGAGCGTGTGTGGCGCTGGGCGGGCTGACTTCTGCAAAGTGCAAACACGAAAGACGCAGAGCAGACACCCAGCTGGGTGGCACGGCTGTATTTTATAGGGAGGACGGCTGCCACCCGCTGTGATCTCCGGTGCGATAGAGGCCACACAGCTGAAGGGACAGGTGGGCTGGGCTGGGCACAAAGCACTTGGGAGATGTCCAGCAGATTTATGGCATAGAAATACCCATGAGAGCTCCGCACTGATGTAACACACCGCGGTGTGAGGCTGCCTTTGATCCTCGTGTGGGTAAACACCCCAGAACAATCTGCCTTTGCATCGGCGCGAGGAGCTGCGCCCTGCCCATGCAGATCTGCCCCGGCCGCGCTCGCAGGTGTGCAAAGTGCTTGTGCAGCACGGCTCCGCAGCCGGACCCATGGAGGGAGGGAGGGATGGGAGGTGAACTTCGTGTGGGGCTGCAGGACAGCAAACTGCTCCCGTGGGAGGAGAAACAGCTCGTGTCCATGGGGGGAGCGGGTCCATCCTGCTCCAGCCAGACGGGCAGCAGTGGGGGGGTCCCTGCAGGGTGCAGCCCTTTCCCCGTCCCAGCGGGTCAGAAGGAACAGCACCCGTCCTAATCCCTGTGCCTGAGCCACATGCTCCTCCTGCCCAAGGAGCCCTGGGCATCTCTGTGACAGCCAGCGCCCGGTGACACCCCTGTGGTCACAATGGCCCCGACACCCCAACGGCCAGCGCTGCCCAGCCCCAGCGGCGCTGCCCCCAGCCCCGCACCCGGGGGTCCCCAGCGGGGACATGGCCTCGCAGGTGGGAGCACAGGGCTCACGGTTTGGCAGGAGGGATTCTGGGTCTCGTGTCCCCTTCCTGTGGGCAGGGGGCTCAGGGCAAATGGCATGTGGTAGTCCTGGGACAGCTCCGGGGGGACGTGAGGAGCTGCAGGAGTGAGGGGTGGCAGCAGGGCAGGGGCAGGGCAGGCAGGGCTCGGGGAAACCTTCATCTGGGGTGGACGTCTGCACCCTTCGTGCGTTCCTGACGACTGAAGTCAGTGTTCTCTCTGTGACCCCACCTGTAGGGATCTTCTCCAGGAGGCCACGGACAATTTGGGAGGGATTAGGGATCTCTAATGTGTAACTGGCTGCAATAGGATTACGTGGGACCTAATTCAGGCAGGGAGCTCTGGCAGTGCCAGAAATAGCGCTGCGGACATCGAGCTGGTGCTTCCCCTCAAAGAGGCTGATCACGTAAGCAGGTGCACTCCCCAAGGCACAAAGGATGGTTCTGCAGATGCCCCGGAGGATGAGCAGGAGCCCCCAGGGCAGACGCACCCCATCACAAAGCCCCAAGCCCAGCCCTGGTGTCCTGCCCGTCGCTGGAAATGCTGTCAGCCCTGTCACCGAGCGCAGGGAGGGCTTGCACATCTCAAAAGCATCTACATGACTTAGCAGTTGGGTTTTCGGAGTGGTTACGGCCTCAGCTCCACACCCCAACGCCCGGTTTTTATAAGGTTGATGCCTCCCTGCCGGGCGGATGCAGCTGCAGCGGCGCAGTCGTGTGCGTACTTGTTCTTATCTTCCAGAGAGGCTGTGAGCCATCATCGTGCGTGTGGGTATAATCACTTCTGAACACATCTGTGTTCAGAGCAGGGATACACAGACCACCCTGCAATGACTGCAGGGGTATCAAATCTGCTCTCCAGGCGTCAAACCCCCGATATTTCATCCCCTGTGGAAAAAAATGGACCGACGTTTCCCTGCAGCAGCTGAAATCACACCCGCCTGAGCTCCAGCTGGCAGGTGGCTGTACCGGGGAAATGAGTGACAAAAAGAGGCGGTGAACCTCTGGGGTCATTTCTCTCAGAGGCTTTAAGGAGATTTCTAAACAATTTGCGGGTGTCCCCCTCCTAATGGGTTTAGGAGCCGGTGTTGGGAGCCAGCTCCAGGGACCAGAAATAGAGCACCAAGTAAGCTGGGGCATCACGGAAACTAGGAAACCTCTTTACAAGGTTAAAAATAAAGCCAAACAGCAAAGCGTTTATTTAGGACGCCCAGGAGTAAATCAGATAATTGCTGGGGGAAGAGCCAGTTTCCATGAGCACAGGGGTGTCATCAATGCAAACAAGATAACTGAGTCATGGTTAAATAACAGCAGCAGAAATACTTTCCCAGTCGAGCGCAGCCTTGGAGCAGCCATGGGTGACAAGTCAGCCCCAGGTGTGTCCCGGGGCACACGTCCACATCACCTCCTCTGCAAAACGTTCTTGCAAATGCACGGGCAAAACGGGCAGTTTCTGCGTCCTCTGGTGCCCCACACCGTGCGTGCGGGTGGTGGCACCGGCTGCTCCAGCTCCTCGGGACTGTGACCCAGCTGATGACGAGGCAGAGCTGGCTTCGCAAGGTCACCCACCCTGTTCTGCCCTTCAGGTTTCTGGGAAGGAAAAACCCACTTGGAGATTCAGCAAGAGCGATGAGCCCAAAGCAGGGGGGTGGCAGGGACCCACCGAGGGACCCCAAGCCTGGGGACCTGCCCCGGGCTGTGTCTGCACAGGGTGACGTGAGGGTGCTGGTGTCACCGATCCACCCCATTGTGTCCTGGGGGTCAGACTGGGTCGAGCCATTCTCGTGGCTGGTTTGCCATGGCTGTGGGTTGGTGGAGGCTTTACAAGGAGCCTGTGCTGCTGCCATTTAGAGCTGTTATAACGGAGATTCTGATCCAGGACTGGGGCCAAACACAGAAGGGAAACACAGCATCCCCCAAAAGGGATGAAAGGATGACCCGTGTCAGACCAACAGCAGGAACATCAGCACCTGGGCAGCACTTTGTATTCACTTTGCAGTGTTACAAATAACCAGCTGAAAGGCAAGGGAAGAGAGCATCGAGTCCTTCAAGTCTCGTTGTGTGCATTCCCTCAGTACACTGTTTTATCTTCACTGTCACTTCCGTACTTCCAGTCCATAATTTGATTTTAAACTCAATTTCTCTTTAAGTAACATCACCTTAGATTTTTAGCTAAAGAAACCCGAACACCTGACTTCTCAGCATTTGTACCGACTGCCCTTGCAGACCGAACCACCAGCAGGTCCTGGCAAAGACCCCAAGAGGCCAAAGGGGATGGAGAAGACAGAGGGGATGCAGGAGGACTCTCACACGCCGTCTGTCACCACGAGCCAGCAGCCTCCAGCACGTCACCAGCCGTTGGCCACTCACTTTGTTCCTTTTGTCGCCCATTTTGGGGGCCGTCAGCCTGACTCCTTCAAGTTTCTCTTCTACAATCCAAACTGGTCCAACTCCTACAGCCCCTTCTACACTGCGCAGAAGCCAACCTGCGGGTACCGCTACCACCGTGACACCGATCACACCAGGAAGGTGATGGACATCCAGAGTGCCAACGTCGTGAAGTGGAGACCCATCCCGAGCAGAGAGCCGTAGGCGAGAGCAATAAAGCAGTGAAACCAGTGACCTGGGGGACTTCAGCTTCCCATCGAGTGTCTGGGTTATGACCGGCACTGAACACGTGAGCTGAGGAGTGGGCGGTGAGGCTGTGGCGCTGCTCCTCAGAAAAGCATACAGTGTGGGTTTTGCACTAAAAACCTGGTCCGACTTGTCCTGTCATTTATTGCCGCTGCTTACACCGAGGCACTGGGTGTCAGCAGTGCACAGCACTGCAGGAATAGCCACCCAGCACGGGCTGCAAAACCCGCCGGGGCTTCACCGCCTTCCTCAGCTGAGCCCAAATTCTGCTCCTTCTTTGAAAGGACACCCTCTTTCACTAGGCTTTCCTAGGCACAGGCAAAGTATTGTTCTTTAGTGAATAGAAAAGCAGTTTCAGTTGTGGCTCTCGGGAGTGAGACAGTAACTGGAGCTGAAATTCAGCCGGCACGTCCCTGCAGCAATTCTGCTTTTCCACTGCCCGTTCTGGGGAACTGGATGCATCGTTAGCAAATAATTCTTGAAGCGGTTGTTGAGCCTGTATCCACCTTTAATACATCACCTTTCTGCTATTAACGGGTGCCTCGATATTGCACCCCCTCTCGGTGCTTCAGGACGGGCTGTCCCAGCTGGGTCCCCTTTGAGGGGGGGGTCAGAGCCCCCTCGAAGGCTCCCCTTGCTCTGAGGTGCTGTGGACAGCGGGGCCGGTGCCTGCTGCTGCTGGTGAGTGCCAGACCAGCACATCAGTTAGAATTCCTCAATCCAATTCCTTTTTCATTACCGTTCTATGCTTGTGCAGAGTTATTCCTGATTTACTTCAGGGCAGAAGCAATACCAAGCTCTGCAACACGTGAAAGTTGGGCTCTTTGTCTTCAAGTCATCAGATATAAAAATGTGTTATAGGACAGGCTCTGTGTCTAGAGATCTAGTAGTCCCACCCGTTTCATTACTGGTGGAGCATCTGGCCCATGCTACCAACACCGGTTTCGGTCATATTGACATGGAGAATTTTTCATGGTAATTCATCATCAATGAAAATCGAAGCTGCATTCAGCCTGGTGTTAGCCGAGTCCTGGTAGCATGGGGGCCAGGACACGCTGCTGGGATGCACAGGGCGATGCTGCAGAGACACTGACCATGGGGACTGGGGCTGGCGGAGGGGGAGCTTCCCCCAGAGGTCGTCACAGCATCTGCTGTCGGCAGTTCAAGCACTTAAAGCTTCACCACTCAAAGCAGTTCTGCTTCTGCGTTTGTCTCCGCACACCAAATTTCCCCTCCCACAGCATCTCTGACGGGAGCCGAGGTGGAATCTCCCTCTCCCTGGATTTCAGGCTCCCTTTGGCAGCCCCCTCTGGAAATCCTCTGGCCAGAGTAAGACCAGGGGAGACCGAACGGCCGGGAACAGCACAGGGACTCCCCAGCGGTTTCCCTTCTTTCTTCTCGCTGTGATTTTGGTGCAAAAGTTATTGCTTCTGTGACTCGCCCCTCCCACACAAAATCATAAATGAACTGGATTAGGCGATTACACCTCCACGGACAAAATTCCACCCTCATAATCTCCTGTTGGCCCCTAAGCTGCCAGACTTTCCCATTTTACCTCCTTTCTATTTTAAACCTGAACTCTTAATGCCTGGCAGAAGCCCATCACCCCTGAGCCTCATTGGCTGGGGGGGGGATTTGCTGGGTACTTAAACATCACCCTCTTGTCTGAAGAGAGCTTCGAGATGTGAATTTTCCTGCGGAGAGGTGTCTCCTGCGTCCACCACCGCTGACTCAGGACAGCCCATGCACAAGGCACTTTGGTTTTCCCCGATACCGTGGTCCCTGCAGTGCTGGGGACATTTGGACCTTAAAGGCAAGAAGAAAATTGAAAAGACAGCTCTCAGATTTCAGCAAACATCTATTTTTGGCTGCAAAGTGACCAGCACCTGGTGTGGAGATGGGGAACATGGACGGGAAAGCCGTGGAGGAGCTGAGCACCACCGAGTGCCACCAGTGGTACAAGAAGTTCATGACGGAGTGTCCTTCTGGCCAGCTCACCCTCTACGAGTTCAAACAGTTTTTTGGCTTGAAAAACCTGAGTCCGGCAGCAAACAAATACGTTGAGCAAATGTTTGAGACGTTTGACTTTAATAAGGTAAATATTGTCTGTCCCGCGCAGCCTGCGCCCGGTCGGCTGGGCTCTGCTCCCTGCATGTGGGTTTGGGTGGATGTGATAGATGGGTGTTGAAATATGGGTGGGCTGATCCTCCGTGGCCTCATACATTGTAAGATCAGTTCTAGAAGGTGAAAAATGTCAGCAGAACCTCCTCACCTGCTGGCTGTTCTGGGAGAAAATAGACTTCTCCCAGAATCGATATTTCCCTTGGAATTTTAAATGATTAAAATAGTGGGGGTTTATCTGCTGCTCTGCAGTCCCCTTAAAATGAAGTGTCCTTTCATCCTTAAACATCAAACGTTGTGACAGTGAGGAACAAGCGAGCAGCGTGAGAGCAGGAGCTGCATTCATGCAGAAGCAGCGAGATCCCGAGACACGCTGCGTGGCACAAGCTCCGGCTTGCAGAACAGACCGGGTTTGGTTTTCTGTTGTTTTGAATTATAAATGGATTGCAGTCTCATTGCTTTTATTACCCGTGCTCAGTCCCATACGATAAGGAGCTCGAGCCCTTTGTTCCCTGTTTGCACCTGGGGCTGTCGCTGTGCCGGAGCCGGAGCGGGACCATCCCCCTGGAGCCGGGCATTCCCGCAGCACCATCGGGTCCAGAGGGCTGGTTCCCAGCTCAGGAGCAGGGCCAGAGAAGCAGATGGATGCTGCGGCTCTGAGAGGAAACAACACCTTCCTTTACCTGCAAATGATTTGAGTTTGTACCTCATGTGAGATGAGGAAAATATTTTATGGCAACCTGAAAGGCTTAGTGGGCTTAATCCCGCTGAAAATAGCTGTGCCTTGGCCTCTGCCTTGCTCGCTGCCCCTGTTTGAATGCATGCCTGAAAAGGGAATGGATGTGCCAGAAATCCTGCTGGGAACGGGGCTCAGCAGCTATTTATACCTAATCTGGCTCCTGCCGCGGTGGGATAAAGCCGATGATCCCCTCTCACAGCGGCCCCGTGGTGCAGTGGCTTTGCTCATTGACAAACCCCGGCTTGTTCACTGACGAAGGCTGCTCGTGGCTTGTGATACCTGTCACCGTCCTTCCGAGTGCTCTGGGCTGTCGAGGCACTGTGGGGTGGGCACTGCACAGTTTATCAAATGGCACGGTGACCGTCACGGGCCGTGTCCAGAGGCTGGTGGGACCCGAGCTCAGCCCAGCAGCTTTGCTCCAGTGCCATAATCCTGCCGTCTGCCGGTCCAGCTGAACCTCTCTGACGCCGTGGTGTGAGCTGGTGGTGGGCACACACGTGGGAGGAAAGTCCAAGATTAAGCTGTTTGTGCTTTTGATGTGATCAAACCTTATCAACCCTCGCTGTGGGGTGCCCTGGCTTTAACTGGGAACATGCAGGGGACCCGCACCCGGCACCTCGACTGTGCTCCCCAAGCCCCTGCTCCCAGGGTGGTGGCCACACACCAACATCTCCCAGTGCGGACTTCCAAAAGGGAAAATCACTGAGTGCCTGATTCCTTTTAGTCTCACCTCGCTTCTAACCTCTGCTTTCAGGACGGGTACATCGATTTCATGGAGTACGTGGCAGCGCTGAGCCTGGTCCTGAAGGGGAAGGTGGATCAGAAGCTGCGGTGGTATTTCAAGCTGTACGATGTGGACGGGAACGGCTGCATTGACCGGGGAGAGCTGCTGAACATCATCAAAGTGAGTGGGCTCAGCTTCCCTCGCAGACGACGGTTATTAAACGTGGGCAGACAGAAAGGCTGTAACAGGAATATTCCAACCCCAAAGCCAACTCCCTGGTAAATTAGCAGCACTGGCCAAACCTGCTGCTTGTCCTCTGCCCGTCCTCCCACCAGGCTGGCCAAGCTGGCCGGACCCGTCCTGAGCACCCCACACCCCCACGGCACCGGCACGCTCCGACACGCAGCAACCCCTCGTCTTCCCCTTGCAGGATGTTTAACCACGTCCACTGAAACCAGGCTGAGATAAGCACCTGAATTTAATCTAAGGCTTTTCAGAGGTGAACGGCTCCTGGCTTATCCCAGCATGCCCGCTTAATCTGTTAATGCATTCATTGCCTTTTTATGTGATTTTAATCTCCAGGTTTTCAGAAAGGACTTATTCCTTTCAGAACCTAACTGCCTGCAAAAGTCTGTCCCCTCATGTCTGCTCACTTAGCCACTTGTACCGATGGACACACAAAGCCGCACAACGCTCTAATTGTCCTCTGTGTCCTTCTGTCCCTCCAGGCTATTCGAGCGATCAACCGGTGCAACGAGACGATGACAGCTGAGGAGTTCACAAACATGGTGTTTGACAAAATCGATATAAATGGAGATGGTGAGGAACCTCCTTGTGCAATGCCAGATACTGCTCCCGCTGTCCCCCTCCTGCAGTTCAGCCTGCCAGAGCAATCCCCGGTGCTGGATGTCCCAAAACACCGGGACACGGGGAGAGCTGGCAGAGAGCGGCTCTCCGGGAAGGTTTAAGCCCCTGTCCCCTCCATGGGCTGCAGCCGGCCCAAGGCGACACTGAAAACTGTCCCCTGTCATGCTGGCATGGTGGGGATGTGCGTGGGGTCCAGCTGTGATGGGGTTTGGGGTGCACGATACATAGACCTGAGACCCCACGAAGGGCCCAGTTTTCCTGCAAGGTTGCTCTGAGGCTGCTGGCAGGGGGAGGACAAAGGCTGCAGGATCTAACAGAGCTTTTCTGGCCGCGCTCTTGCAGGCGAGCTCTCCCTGGAGGAGTTCATGGAGGGCGTGCAAAAGGACGAGGTGCTGCTGGACATCCTCACCCGCAGCCTGGACCTGACGCACATCGTCCAGCTGATCCAGAACGACGGGAAGAACCCGCACGAGCCTGAGGAGGCGGCGGAGGAGGCGGAGGCGGCTGAATAGGTTCCCGGATGCCTTCCCTTCGTCTCTGCTTTTTCCCCTTGCATTGTTAAAACAAAAGGTGGTGTGGTTGTGGGAGCTGGTGAGCTGTCCCGGTGCCAGTGCCACCAGCAATAGACTGTCCCAGCAACAGCTCAGGGACGAGGACCTGCTCCGGAGGCACCGCTGCCCTGGGAGAGGGTTTGGGGACCCTGGGCTCCTGGGCACTGCCCTGCCCAGCACAGCCACACCAGCCAGCGAGAGGAAAGGCTGCTGCGAGGAGGGGAAACTGCTGCTGCAGCGCTGGAAGCTCACAGCCACCCCCCAGGACTGCCAACGGGGCCCTTCGCTGTGCGGGTGCCTCTGGATATTGCTGCTGAGCCGCGGGGGATAGAGCATCGTCTCCCCAGGAAGGGGGAGTGGCACCATGCGATGCATAACACACCAGGTTTGATAATTTGTTTGTTCCCGTCCCAAGAGAGCCTCAAAATTCACTCTGAGGCTGTGGCCAACGCCAGCATCTGCAGCCTCTGCGGGGGATGAACCCTGGGGCTGCCTGGTGCTTGTCCCCAGCAATAGGGGGGACCCCAAGGACACACGTGCGAAACCTAGAAAGCAGACCTGAACCTTCTCTTTTTGTATATATTACCAGAGCACGAGATTGGGGGTTTTGGTCATCTGTTCTTTGATTTATTGTTATTCTCTTAACAATTGTTAGTGGTACTGTAAGATAAAACCGTCTATAAGCTAGAAAAAGGAGAATGGTGAATGCAGTGGCTTTTATTTGTTTAAAAGCATTAAAACCATAGAATGGTGCCTTTTTTTAACAACTATCTGAGTGTTAAGGGCATGTTTCTCCTTGAAATGTCTAGAAGGGCTGTAATGGCAGTAACCTGAGAGGGAAAAGTTTTGCATGTTTGTAGGAATATTCCTGCATCTCTTATCACCTGTGCAACAAACTTAAACTCTCCTGCAAGTTACAGTCCATGACAGCCTCAAGCATCAATGGCAGCAAATTATCTGGATGTGGTTCAGAGGGATGAGCTGCTGGAAATGGGCTGGATGCAGTGCCCACACCACGAGCATCCACAACACACGAGTGTTCCTGAGCAGGTCACGGGTACCACCAGCTCCACAGTACAAAGGGCTCAAGTACCATCCCCTGTGGAATAAAACCCTGTCACCCCTTATTAGAGCATCCTGGGCACAGCAGCCTTGTCTGCTGGTGCTAACGACCAGTGCCACGAGCAGAGGTGCCCCCAGGACCCAGCACACGCACAGGGGGGGCTGCCAGAGCAGCAGCCTCGCCCCCCACCATCTGCCATCCCCATGCCAAGCCGGGGCTGTGCCCTGGCTGCTCCTGGAGGGGAATTTCCTCATCTGATAGGAGCAAGTTTCAGGCATGGTGAGGCAATACAGGACATCAGGAAGGATTTCTCACCTAGATGAAGCACTTGTTATTTAGCACTAGATGCCTGCAAATCATAAGCAACTTTCTGACCATTTTCCTGTGTGTCTTTTTCATTTGTCAGTGTTTTACCTGGAAGCTTTTGTACTTCCAATCTTATCGTGAACTAATAAAGATATTTTACAAGATTATTTCAGTTTGTGCTTTTTCTCTCTTTCAATCAATCGTTCTGTTTCCAGCAGGACAGATTAACAGTCTCCTGCAAGTGCAGAAACCTTTGTTTTGGCTTCATTAAAACAGTTCTTCTGCAAGCGTGGGGAGAGGTCAGTTTTCTTCAGAGCAGCAGCTGCACTGAGCAAGCCTAGCTGGCTTTAATAAAACCTCTCTCCCTGGGTAGTGCCACGGCTCTTTCTTCGGGAGCTCTGCTTCACTGGGTGGGTAAAGCAGGAGCTCCCAAATGTGGGTGGCATCTCTGGCACCTCCTGCTTTCCTCCCCGCTGCCTTCTGGGCCACCCGTGCCAGCCCCGTGGCTCCCTCCTCCACCCCCTGCCTTCGGGGGATGCAGAAACCACCGACCCACGGGCGGCATCTCGCGTGGGCTCCGCCGGTGGAAGCCGGGCTGCTCCGGGCCCTTCCCAGCCCAGTTTTGGGGGAAGGATGGCGAGCAGCCCTGCAGCAGCCCGGTCCCGTCCCGTCCCGTCCCGTCCCGTCTCGTCCCGTCCCGTCCCGCAGTGCCCTCTGCCTGCCGGCGCGGGACGGGCAGCGGCGGGGACCGGGGGAGGCGGGGACAGGGGACGGGCTCGCCCGGCGCTGGGACCTCGCTCTGCGGCGAAGCCGAGCTCCGGAACCCCGGGAACCCCCCGGGAACTGGGCCGGTGGGCTCCGGGACAGCAAAATCAACGGGAAGCGCGATGGTGAGCTACGGGAATGGACGATGGCAAATTGGGAAAAAAAAGTGTCTCCTTTTGCATCGCTGTGCGTTAGGGTGTGAGGAGTAAAAGGCAAAGAAATGAAACAAAACAGGTTCTCAGCCAGGTGCTTCTAAAGGTTCCTTATCCCCAGGGGACGCGGCTGCTCAGCTCCAGTGCTCCACATCCTGCACTGGATCCCAGAACACCAACAGTTTTCCTTAAATATGGGGTCTTTAGGGTAATACATTTGAGATAAGGGTTAAACTTCTGAGGTGCACTTCCTTGCGAAGAGAAGGAGGAGGAAAAAAAATAAATTAATATTCTTCCATACAGTCAGAACTGAGTATGGGTGCTGTGAGAAAACTGAGGATGGTGAGACCACAGAGAAGCCCCTGCAGGGATGAGCACAGGCTGTGTAAGCCCTGGCACAGCCACTCCACATTTCAATGGGATGTTTTCAAGGGGAAGCTGCTTGGGAATGACCTGGACACAGGTCTTTCCTCTGGGCAGCCACCAAACCCCAGCTACCCCTGGGTCAGCGTCCCCCCTCAGAACACCAGGTGTACGGACACAAAGCATGGCTAAGCACAGAGTTAGGTGTAATTATCCTCTTTCCTCCTCAGCCTCGTTATTCCTGCTGCTCAGCACTTTCCCTGGGAATGCACCTTCCAGAGTGCTTCAGGATGCAATGCCTCCTCGGGTCCCGTTCCCTGAGCCTCTCCACATCAGCCACCTTCAGCAACAGCCTCACCTTTAGCTTTCTCACCCGATTATTTCACCTCCAATCCTACCCAACTTCACAGGCATCAAACATCAGAGCAGATGGTAGAAGCTCGGAAAAATCACATGGCATTTGCCTTTTCCAAGCCATCTTGTTTCCCAATTTAGACTAAAGAGAAATCCGATCAGTCAAATCCAATTCTAGCTGGGCTGTAAGTCTGGAAAAATGGATTATGCAAAATATCCAACATCAAGAGCTTGATGTGAACATTGAATTAAGTTTGGGAGGAGATCAATGTTTATTCCTATGGATTTAAAAATAGGACTAAGAGTTAAAGCACATTGCCATTTCTTGACAAAAGATTACACAATGGATAAGAGGAACAATTTTCCACTGGGTTATGCCAGCACCAGCATTATCCACCCTGTGCACCGCTACCATCCTCATCCTGCCCAGGCCAGAGGCAGTGGAACCATCCAGCTGTTGAGTCCAACACCTTGAGCCCCAGATCCCTGAGAGTTCCTGTGTCAGTCCAGGCAGGGTTAAAACCAGAGTTTCTGATTGCAGCCTGTCAGCTCACTTCACTGTAAGCGCTTATTTCAAACTCCATTGAGATTTTTTTTTTTTAATGACCCAGGTATGCTTTTCACTGTCATTCTGTACAAGTCAAGCAGAAGAGATTCTTTTCCTACTCTGCATCTGCAATAGCATCACCACCTCTGCCTTGCGTTGTCTTTTCCAGGTGAGCTGTTACACTTAACTCCCTTAAATTCATTACTCCCATCTTAAAGACTACAGTCTTGGTCAGATACTCAGGTGCTTGCACAGGTCTTCACCTTCATTCTAAATGAAAAATAAATACTACAAACCAGATAAAATTTTAACAGATAGTTCTTTATTAAATTCATGTTACAAAATTTCTACCAACAACTGTACAAGTGCCCAGTGTGAGGATGCCCAGAGGGCTGGGGGTGTGCAGGACACCACACAGCTCCTTCGGTCCTGGTCTGACCAGGGGAACAGAATCAGAACATCCAAAGCATTGAAGCAACCCCTCAGCATGCAACTACAGTAACTAAACATCCGCTGAAAAATTGTGCGAGAAGCAGAGTGTGCTATGTTGGGTGAGATGCTGAAAATTAAGGAATTATGGATTTGTACCGTCCCAACTTGTGGACAAGTGTTTTCACGGAAAGTCAGTAAGTGATTCTTTTCTTCCAGGCCTCCAAGTCAGAAGTAGGATTTTTCTTTCAGAACTTTGGCTGATAAAGCTCATTCCAGCCGATAGCTCGAACAGCTGCCTTACAGCAGCGTAACCTAGAAGTCCAAACAGCTCTGGGAAGCAAGCATGCCACAAGCTGGTGGGTATTTGCTCAGAACTCAGAGAAAGGCTATTTCAGAGTGGAGATGTGTGTGCATTTGAACTCTAGCACTGACTGTGTCTTATCCTGAAGACTTCCTCACGTTCCTGAATGCAAACCCTGGTGACATTGACCAGACCACAGACCAGCAAACTAATCAACTAATGCAAGATACTTACAGTTGTAATTAAAGGCCACAAAAAAAGGGATTGCAAATCTTTACATGGGTACAACCTGGCCCACTGACCCCATAGGAAAATTAAAATAGAACAAACTTGTGTTATTTTCCTGGGGAAATTTTTTTTTGCTAATAAACCAATAAATCCAGTCCAGGGGAACCAAAAATATTGGTTCATCCCAAGTTCTCTTTCCACATACATGCATATATGTAGGGATAACAGTTGGAATGGCAGAGCTCAGCTTAAAACTGTGCAAATTTTTCATCTATAGTCTGTGGCTAAGTTAAGTCCAGTGTAAAACCACTGAACTACTTCAGCAGCTCCCTCAGATTTTGTCACCTGTTCCGCTCTGTGGTCCTGTCGACAAAGCAGCACCAATCCTCTCCCTGCAGAGATGCTGCCAAGCAAACCCCTGCTCTGCCCTCATCCCTCCTTCCACCCAAAACTTCTCCCAGCGCAGTGAAACCCTGGAGCTCCTTCAGCCTTCATGGGGCAGGAAAAGCTGTTTGGAACGGTGATCCAGTAAGAAACAGGCTCAAAAGGAGCAGAATCACCCTTGTGCTAATCTGTCCTCTAAACGGGGCTGCCAAGTACAATTTCTGCTGCTGCTCATTTTTCCAGCCCCACACAACCCCAGGTCTCTGGACAGGCAGAAGGAGCAGACTCAGGTCCGCAGGAGGGAGATGAGGGAGTTGCTTCTCCCCCGACCAGCCCACACGTGATGTTTCCTTCACCTCTGTACTATCCTGGGTACCGTCTATAATCCAGTTCTCATCTTTGATAGCAACACATTGGTGTTCAATAATGCAACATCAGCAGCAGTACAGTCTCTTAAACACACACACAGCCTGCCAGAGCTGCTCTTCTGCTCTCACTTCAGATTCAATGTGTTTGTTTCTCTGCAGGCACGAACGATGCAAACACTGTCTGCACTGGAGCTGGTACCACTGTGTCAGGATTCCTCGCCTCCTGATCCTGTCCATCAGGTGAAAACCCTGCCCAGGACCTGCTGCAGGACACCACAAAGAGTTTGTTCCTTGGGGTGTAACCAAAAACCAGAGCTGGCAAACATGGCAATGTTTACACAGAAAGACTTATTCATGGGCCAAAAATAGTCTCTGGGTACCAGCAGTGTGCAGCACAGGGGTTTTAGATTGAGATGTGGCTTCTCAAACCGCTGAAGGGTTCATCTGGCTGCTGAGATGGGATTAGAAAGGAAAGCCACCACCACCCTGGAGTCAGAGAGCCACAGTTGTAGTCAGCATCCCATTTTCAGCTGTATCCAAACTGAATTTTCTCAAAACAAAGCACTCTTCCTCCTCTGCTGAGAGATCCATCCCCCAGGGTTTACATCCATTTGCAGCATCTTCATCACCCACTTGTCTTTCCTGGCTCCATCGATGAACTCGTCAAGAGACAACTGCCCTGTGTGTGACATGGGGAGGACACAGGATGGGGAAACAAAACAGGACAGATGAGACAAGAGGAAGGCGGGCAGTAAAAACCATCCACGTTTCAGAAAATACGCTAATAAGACAAAAGCTAGAGTTCATTTCCCCATGCATGACAAACCACCCCGCTGTAACCCAACGCGCGCACACCTGCCCCATCCCCTGGGCCAACATGAGCTCACACAGGAGGATGCAAGTCTGATCCTGCAAACCCCAGTTTGACCAGAGCCGTGGTCTTTACTCAGGCTGTTTGAGCTGGGACTGGGACCTGCACTCCAGCTACTGGGGGTTTCAGAGGATGAGATCCGTGGGGCATCAAAATCCAGACAGCACAGGCACCCCGCTGTATTTTACATTGAAATAACAATGACAATTATTTTGTCCTGTTGCACCAAGTTATTATTGATTCTAACAAACAAACAGACCAGAACCCAACGTGTCTGAGTGACACAACAGTCCCAAGTGATTTCCTGATAGAGATAATTAAAGCCAGCCTGCCCAGCACTGATAACTCCTCATTACGCATGAACGCGATCTGAGCCATCGACCACTTACCATCCCCGTTCTCATCCACCAGCTGGAATATTCTGTCCACAACCTCCTCCGGCGTGAGCAGCGGGGTCCTCTCCTCTACCTCTGACCGACAGACTTTCTTCAGCTTGTAGATAGACTGCAAAGAAGCCCACACGTTAGGAGAAGGACTGGAAAATGAAAGGGAGTGCACTCCATTATCCTCCCAGCAGCGCAAAGGTCTTTCACAAAGGCTGTGGTTTTCACCTTTTAGCAAGATCTGCCGCTCCAGAGCCTCAGACCTTTCACAGCACCTCTGACCTCAGGCTCACACGCACTGTGCGTTACTTCATCTGCTCTTTGAAGCTGCTGCCCTCCCCTCTCCCCTACACACATCGGTCAGACCTCAGGGTTCCTTTGCAAAGAACAAGGCAAGAGGTTCAAAGATGGGAAAATCCTCTGACCTTTGATTTTTTGCTAACATCTGAGGCCAGGCACACCTGGACTTACCCAGCCCTCTCCCAGGGAACTTGTGCTGAGGCTGAAGGATCAAACCTGCCTTAGCACACACTGACCCGTGGTTTTCACTGCACTTTGTCACGGAAAGGGGCAGATTTTACCCATGACAGCCACCCGTTCATATTAACTGTACTCCTTCGGCTGAAGGCTTTTGTGCAAAGTCTTCCCAGGGAGGGGATTAGCAAGTGCCTGACCTCAGAGCTGCAACTGCCCCAGACACGCTCCCACCCCTGCTGCAGGTAACGCTGCTTGCTCTGCCCAGCCAGGACCCGCTCGCCACACACCCCCTTCACCCAAAGGGAGAACCCAGGTGCCCCGTGTCCGACCGCCTGTAAGCCCCACGCCTCCTCCCACACAGCTGCTGATCAAAGCTGAGTGCAGAACATAACAGAAACCCAGAAAGGAACCATCACAAAAGGGATTTCTGTGCTGGTTTGTGCCTCTCTCTATTCTCACCAGCTGCTCAGGCAGGAATTCCGGCTCCTGGAAGGGGCACGGGCTGAAGCCCTCTTCCACTGGCCACTGCAATGAATCTTGGTGTAAAAATGTCAAAAGGAAAGGCAGAGATCCAAGAACTCCCCAGCAGCACCCAGATGCTGCGTTTCTGGACAGGGGCCAGGCTGCCTGTGGTGGGTATCGCTGATCCCTCGGCCACTCCATCCGGCTCCAAACCCCTGAGCCCATAACCCTCTCCCCAGGGTCAGGCATTTCCACTCCATCGCTGTCCACAGCTGCCCTGAAACCTGATTATCACAAACCCGCGTACATCATCACATTGCCAAAGAACAGCGATTGCTTCAATAACTGATGAGGCAATGCCGACTGACCTCGATGATTTCCAGCAGCTCGGGTTTATCTATGCAGCCATTCCCATCCTTGTCATACACTTTGAATGTCCACCTCAGCTTGTGTTCCAGTTTTCCTCGTAAAACAAGATTCAAGGCAGCTACATATTCCAGGAAATCAATGGTATTGTCCTGCAGAAATAGAAAAGCAGAAGCTGAATGACACCCGAGTCTAACTGAGAGAAAACAGCTACAAACCCTGGATAAAAACTGCCAGAAAGGGAATCCAGGGGACAGCTATTTGTTTGTCACTTCACAGAACACTTGCAGCAGTTCAAGGCCATTGGCAAGCACAGCCAACCCCCTCTGCACAAGGATGGGTCCATGGGGTGTATTGCACTGTTCTCCTACAGTGCAATAAGGGGGACACCCGCCAGGACCCCAGANGGTGGCAACAGTGAAAATATCCCCATTCAGAAGGATGAAGCGAGAACACCCACAATAAAGATCTACAGCATTTTCATGCTAAAATCCTAAAAACCTGAACCACTTGGCAAGCACTGCTCACCCATTTCGAGATGAGAAAGGCAACTGCTCCAATTTGACTATCTAAAATACTGCAGGCTGGTACTACACTGGCTTTTGCAGCAGTACACGGGTATGCACGAACTGCTACTAAACCAGAAAGCCCGCTTTCCCCAGGTGTCTGATGACAAACACAGCGAAGGGAATCACAACCAGCATGTCTGAATGGCTCAGCATTCCTTAGCTTCTGAGCAGCTAAAATCTGGATTTTGTTACACGCCGCCTGTCCATACTGTATATCCACACTTCCTCCAGTGTACAGCAAGCCTGAGCTGGACTTTAATATAATATAATACCCCCTCTATCATAACAAATACATATTTTTATTCCATGTAGCAGCCTCGGCTGTTTGAGGATCTTTGAACAATATTGTGTCAAAACACAGCTGCCTAAACGTCAACCTTTTAATCCATCTTTAGTCCCTTAAGGGGACATTCTGTCCTTAATTGGGGTCCAGATTTATGAGGATAAACCCATACCAGCCCATGCAGGGTGGTTCAGCATGTGCACCTTCTCCTGCTCCTCGCCCTCGCCTTAGTCTCATAAAGCACAATAGCAAAGGGGAGAACTGCACCAGAACATCTCCGAATTACAGAAGAAAGAAGTACAAATTATTAGACAAATAATTGTCACAATTCCTCACCACTTACCCCATTCTTATCAAAAGCTCTGAACATGTTTTCAATATACTCTGATGCTTCGTGGTTGCCCTGGACCCCAAAGAACTGCTTGAATTCATGCATGAAGAGGGTGCCGCTGGGACATTCAACCACAAACTTCTTATACCATTCCTGCAATTCTGCAACATCGATCTCGGGTTGCTCCTCTTCGGTGTTGGTGATCTGCTGTCCCATTTTACTCCGTAAAGGAAGATTTAAAAAAAGAAGGAACAAAAGAAAAATGCTG
>VZTO01013976.1:64008-81872 GCA_013400615.1 Syrrhaptes paradoxus
ACAAAACCAAACAAAAATAAAAGAAATTTTTTAAGAAAAAAAAAAAAAAAAAAAAAAAGATTGTAAGTTAATTTTGCTAACATTAGTTTTTCAGAACTGGCACATACTACCTGCTTGTGGGGGATAGTCAGTATTTCAGTGAAGGGAGGCATAATAACCAACAACAGTTACAGAAAGCAAATCCTGAAAAAATAAGCACGTTCAGAACACCACCTATGTGAGAAAAATCTGTTAATGCATCAAGTTACTTGAATGCCTACTAAGGGCTTTATACAAAATAATGAAGTGAACTAATAAATGCACATAGATACAAATAAGCACATTTTCTCATTTTCACAATTCATTCTTAAAGCTCCTAGTTAAAAATAAGAGGAACATTTTATTTCTTTACTCTTAAAGCCCTGAGCTTTCCTTATTCTTCTTCTGTATCTTTACCTATGGAAGCACTCCTCCTGCTTACCCTTACCACTAAACACAGCTTACTAGCTTTACTCCAGACACAACACACAGCTCCCAGGCATCTCCTGCCAGAGCTCACACCCCTCTCTGCAGGTAACCTGCTGCTCCTTCCACCAGCTTTTACCCACATCGTACCAGGTGCTCTGAACGCAGCCGTTATCTCTGCCAGCTGGAAAGAGATGACCTGTAGCTATAAATGTGTCTGAGCCAGCCTGCTGTCCAGATAGGATTCTGCTTTTAAGAGGATTGGAGTAGCACAAATAGGAAATAACAGCATCCCCAGTGTAAAAGTGGTGGGGCCCAGAAGGACTTAAGCTGTTCACTCTTTTAGAACTTTTTTCCATTGGTTTGGAAAGGAGTGTTTCTCATGTGGAAAAACACTGGTTAAGGATCAGTCTGAAATCTGATACTGGGGAAGAACACAGCAATTCACGCTCCTCTGGGAGAAGAGGGTTTGCTCTGAGTCCATCGCACCCATCAGTAAGTAACCCATAGGTGGTATTACATTGTGTGTATGTGTATATACACTCACAGGTTCACAGGTGTACAGTACAACCTCACACTTCTGCCTGTGAGGATACCCTGGTTGTCCTTACTCAAGAGTGTGAAGCAAGAAGAGGGGACAGGTAGTACGGCAGAAGGAGGGGGATGGGTGGGAGGGACCCCAGAGGTTGCCAGGAAGGTTAAGGCTGCTCTCTTTTAACCCAAGGGTACATTTGTATTTAATCCTCTTTGCCTATCTCCATGCCTAGAAGAATAAAACATAGCTACTAAATTCTATTGTTCCTCCTGTAAATGCTTCAGCTGAACTGCAGCCCCTGATGCTAACATCACCCGTCTGCAGCAGAGCAGCTGGAGGTCTGGCTCCTCAAATAAAGCTGTCCTGGGTCTGTCCTCCAGCATTTGCCTCTTAGCTAGACCTCCTCGAAAGTTATAACATAGTTCCGTTGCACTCTTCATTTCCCCGTGCTCAGTTACACTATGGAACAGAACAGCTTTTCCCCTCAATGACATTTCTTGGATCATTTTTGCTCAGACCTGGCGAGGGCAGGGGTTCTCTCTGGGTCCCACACAGCTCTCCAGAAGCAGAGGTGCTGCTGGGGGGGTGGGGAGGGTTCAGTGCTTTTTCCTGCAGCACAGCTGGGGCTTTGCATGTGCGGGTGTGAAGCCTTCCACCATGTTGTGCTGCTCTCCTGCACCGTGGCTGCATGCTGGAATGTGAGCGCTGAGAGCACGCAGCAAGACTCCACATGCCCGGGACATTGTCTTGCCTCGTTGCATAATTTTGTTTTGCCTTATGGGAACTTAGTGATCTGTTCCCAGGAGAGAAAATGGTTCCCCTTTGTTTTGATGACTTTCCCAGCTGGGAACAAAGGGCTGCAGGAGCCTGGCTGGTGCTATTGCAGGTATCATGACATACAATCGTGTTGATAAAAGTACTGATGTTAATTTGGCACTGAAATAAATTAGATCCCATAGCTCCTGGCATGGAAATTCCTCTGCATGTGCTCTGCTTGTCCCAAGCGTGTGCTCTGCTGCTGACAGTGGAATGCCACTGCACGATGCACAGCTTGTCAGCTGCAGGATTTCTTCATTTGATTTGAAAAAAGATGCAGGTAGAGGTAAATACAAGCAGGGAGAACTAAAAAGAAGAAGAATAATTTCTAGAAAGCACTGTAAGAAAGAGGTTGGTGCTACTTAGGCTGCCTGAAGGATTAGGATCAATGCTTTATAGGTTATGTCAGAGTGAACCCTTTGGATGATTAGTTGCAAACAGGTAACATCTGATTACCGGTCCTGCCTAATGAGCTGTCCCTAGATTATCACCTGTACAGCTCAAAACCTGCAGTTTCCCAGCCAGGAGCATGGAAAAAGACACCTTATTTCCCGTCCGTTCACCAGCCCAGCAAGCTGCCACATGCTTCAGCAGAGGTTGGTAGAAACTCAAGAAAAAAAAACAACAAAAACCAACAAAAATCCTGCAGAGGGCTGAGAAGACTCATTTGTTTGGCATCTGCGTTACCACTCGGAGAAGGCAGCAGAGGCTGTAACCAAGGCGGCAGGAGACACAGCTGCACCAGCTCCAGTGAAACTGGAGGCGAGGCTGGATCCTTCGCCCACGCTGGAGCCCAGACGTTCTGCCGCATTGCTCCATTATTTTAAATTCCCGGCCCTGACCTGCCCTAAGACCACGGAGGGTGTCCTTGCCGTGGGCCTAGAGAGGGCAAAGCTCAGCCCAGGGCTGCTCCCACCCTCCGTCGCACACACCCCAGGGCGTGCGGGTGGGTGTGCGGCTTCCAAAGCTCCCCGAGCATCAGACCACAAAGGAAAGCAAACCTGAAGCATCCTTAAATTTACCCATCGCCAGGCAGGACGGACACGTGGACAGGAGGAATGCAGGGAGGAGGGATGGCAGCTCCTGTGCCGCCCATCTGAGGAAAGATCAAAGATCCCTCATCCTTTGGCAGGGAGTCCAGCCCAGCATCTCTGGGCATCTCTTCTCGGTTGCTCACCAAAGCGGCCGTACCGTTGCACACCTTAGTACCGCAGGAATGACAACAGGGTGCAAGGTGTTATTACAGGAGCAGCTGTCCCTTGTTTTCCATATCAAAAATGGTCAGGTACAACAAGCCGACCACATCTAAAATCCACCGTTGCAGTGCTACCCCAAAAAGAAAACACTAAACTTTGAATGTCACCTATTCTGTTTATTGCCAGAAAGATTTTGCTGTGTGCTGACAAACTCCTGCTAACTGTTACCTCCGAGTGGCTCTATTCCAGTGGTGAATGAAGCCTGAAATATTTTTCTTGCACTTGGTATCTTGCAAGGAAAACTTTCAAGAAAAAATGAAAAATTTCATTTTCTCTGTGTGTGAAGATTTTCAAAATTTTGCATCGTTCCAAAGTCTTAGTGCAGGACTGAGCTTGGATGTAAGTCAGCCTCTCCCAAATCAGGATTCAGCACGATCCGCCGTGTTCGTGATGGGAGGGAGAAGGGAAATTCCCACTGTCTTGTGTTTTTTTTTTTTCCCTGGCTCACTGAAACTGAATAGTAAAGCGCTGTATGATCTCTTGAAACCAAGATTCACCACTGAGTCACGATTCTCCACCTACGAGGAAAATAAATGAAACCTGAGGCTGGCGGGGAGCGCTGCGAGGCTGCGGCCGGCGTGGAGGGGATGCGGCGGAGCCCCCCCGCAGCCCGAGGTAGGTGTGCGCGGGGATGGAGGCAGAGGAACATTTTTACACCTTTCAGGGAAAACTGCGAGCCCGTTAATCCTATCTGACCCTAAATTTTGTCTCTGTCCTGCACTGCGGATCGGCCAGGCCAGAGAACTGCAAAGAAAACAGGAACTTTTTGTTTTCTTTCCTAAATTTTGCGGGAAAAAAAGAAAAAGGAAAGGAAAAAGAAAAAAAAAAAGAAAGAGAGGTGGTAAAACGATGGGGGTGAGGATGCTCCGCTGTCCCTGAGACCCCCGGGGGTGGGGACAGGGGACAGAGGNATCGCGGTGGGACCGGACGGGATCGATCCGACCCCGCGTTCCGCGTGGGGCTCCGCGCCGCGGAGAGGGGGGATCGGGTGGAACTGCACAACGCGGGGTGCGGCGGGGAGCCGGCTGCGCGGGGCTGCTGCGGGACACGCGGGTGGCCGTGGGAAGGTTCGCGGCCGGTGGGAGCGTCCCGATCCGGCCCGGAAAGGGAGCGGCGGGGCGGAGGGGGGGGGGGGGTCAGGGTCCGGGAGGGTAAAGCCGCGGAAAATAGCGATTTACTGCTCCTTCCCCAGCTGGTCCCGCGGGTTGGGCTGCGCTAGCCCTAGGCTACGTCTTTCAAGTTGGTGTAAAGCGAGGCCTAGACTCAGGGCAGGGTGATATTTGCCCCCCACCCCGCCCCAGCTGGTTTCGGACTACAGCAGTTTCCCCCCAAGAACTCGGATTATCTGTAACAGCTCGTGGCTGTGGGCTGTCCGGACAGGGCAGGGGCTGCGGGTGGCAGGTTGGGGAGGAGGGACTGTGATTTTCAGAGTTATTTGTGCTCAGGGTGTGTTGCTGGCCCTGCGCAGGGCAGGGGAGCATGGGGGGCTGCGGGAAAAGTGATGTATAGATCTCTGAAACGTGGGAGCTATAGGTTCCTGGGGTAGAGAGGTGATTAAGTGTCCGGTACTCAGGTGAAAATTCATCACATTTCTCTGTGGGAACACTAATGTTAAGAGTTGAGCTGCTTGTCTTTGAAAAAATGAATATGAATCCATGAAATATAGGATAATATAACCAAACAGAGGTAATGAGCAAGGAACGAGGGCTGAGGTATCGCCACGATGAACCCAGGGAAGACCCCTTCCTTTTTTGGAGGCTCCGTGACCAGGGTGGAGCAGAGCACTGCATACACCTGGGTGTGCAGGCGGAGAGTGAAAGCATCTGTCCGTGCAGCATGGCTGAGACGGGCTCCAGGTTGTGTTTTCCTGGTGCTCTGTGTGTTGTTATGCTGGCTGGCACTGTGCCGGAGCCCCAGAAGTCACCGCAGCTGACCGGGGCTGTCCCCGACCTTGGTCACTGTCTGCAGCTGTCAGGGAAGCGGCTGCAGGGTGGCTGCTCGTTCCCGAGTTTGCTGGAGTTGTTCTTGTTGGGGTGGATGTCTCCCCTCCAAGGAAAAATGTGTGACTTAATAACAACTGGGGTACAGGGGATAATTACATCACTGTCCAGAGATGCGTTAGCAGCACAGGGATGTGCTAATTACCCACCCCCCCAGCCCCGCACCAGCCAGTTTGAGTGGGAATAAAGCAAACCGGAGGATTCCTGAGTACATCCACGAAGGAGTCTTGCGGGAGGGCCAAGCCTCCCTTGGCAAATCCGGTTAATAGTGTAAAGACGTTCCCCGAGCTCACCCTGGCAGCTCTGGGGCGTTGGTGGACCTCGCTGGATCGAAGTTGAAGGCTGTAGGAGGCTGACTCACCGTCTGAGCCGGGCAATGGGATCCAAGTTGATTTGCTTTGGTTATTGTGTCAACAAGTCATTGGTGATAAATGGTCATAAAGCATTGTGATGTCGCGTATTGACAGACACCGTCTGTGATCCGACAGACAATTCAGACCTGACCCGGCAGCGCCAGCACACCCTCCATGTGATTGAATATATTTTCTTTGAGAGGCACATGAATTTTTTTCTTCCTGCTGTGTGGGTTTGAATTTGCTCTTGGTCTTGCAAACGTGTGTGTGCACAGTCTGTTATTGGAAGCAGAGGGGACTGTTTGGAAAGTGAAGTGGAAAAGAGATTGTGGAAACAAGCTTCAGCTGGGATTTCTTTGTTACACTGAGAAGTCACTTTTGTTTCCTTTGCAAGGGTAATCGATACCTGGGTTTGGTCTCAATCCTAAATCCAGGATTAACCTGGACTTTGTGTCTTTACAAACACGCTACTGAAAGTTTAGTTCTGATGGGATTTTCCACAGGGATAACTAATACAGCAGAGTTTCAGAAGGACAAAAAATGATTTTGATGATTGTTTTCTGATCGTTTGCAGCTCCTGGGAAGTGTCCCCAGGTCCTTGACGAAGCACGTTTTCAAACTATTATTTAAAGATGATTTGCAATTGAATCTGAATGTTTTCTTAGCTTAACAGATAAAGTAAATTGTGTTGGGATTAATTTCATGTAAACACTTGCATCTGAATGGGATCTGCAGGTATTTGAACAAATAAAACCTGTTCCTAGACTAGTTCTTGGAGAGGATTTTTTAATCTCCCTTATCTCTGCTACTGGATGCATTTTGCAACTTCTGCAGCAGTATTCAGAGCTTATGGCAAAGGTTTTACTTATCCTATAACTGCTTTATTGATGGGAATACTCTTCATTTCTCACGTCTGTTCCAAGATTTACAAATTAATATGGGAGATACACCTTCTGAGCATACATACAGCATAGAAGTCCCCTCCCAAAATCTAAAAATACCACGTGCTGTCCCTTCCTGCAGAGGGGCAGCCATTAGTTTTGTTTGTTTGGCTTTCTGTCTGTTCTGCACAAGAAAAATATTGTTGGTTGGTTGCAAAGGTAGTACCAACATGGGGCTACTTAAACAACAATAGATTTGGTCAGTTCACTGTAGCATTGTTTTTTGAAAAAAACCTAAACATTAAGTCACCATGGCTTTATTTTTAGCACCAGTGCAGGCAGACTGGCAGTTCATGTCCTTCTGGATAAACATCCTGGTTATTATAGGTCAGTGACATTTGCAAATGATTGTACTGCTTTCAGAGCATTCATGAAAAAGTCATGAAATACTTTCAGAAGAACGTTTGTCGCTGTGATAAAACAGTCCCTCCGCTTCAGCCTGATGCTTCTTCCACCTTTACCCCAGCTGGTTCAGCTCGTGTTGGTTTTTCTCCTCCTGGATGCGTGTCTGACACAGCTGAAGAAGAACAGATCCGACAGGCCCCCTCGCCAAGGCGTACGTGGAGGCTTTTGAAATCCTGCTGCCTGGTCTTGCTGTGGCTTGTTTGTGGCTTTATCTCTTGCACAGCATTTACAGCCAGGGGTTTGATTGGGGCTTGCCCTCCGTGCGCTCAGTTAAAACAAATAACGCGCCGTCGCTGCTTACCGGAATATTTTATAGGAAGTTGTTCTTGTGACAATTACAGTCCCTGCTTCGTGATGCGTTTGTAGCTCTCCTGGCAGGAGTCATCCAGCTGAACCTGCGTTAGTGGTTTCAGAGTGCGTAAAAACAGCAGTAACAGCGTAGAGGGTCCTTTTGCATCAAATTAACTTTTTTTGTAAAGCACACAGAGTCTCAACTAACCTTTAGCAGTTGGTCTGCCATTATCCCTCTCTTTCGTAGACAATGGCGTTACACCCGCGAAGAGTCCGCCTGAAGCCGTGGCTGGTGGCCCAGGTGGATAGCGGGATGTATCCCGGGCTGATCTGGCTGAACCGAGAAGCCAAGCGGTTCCAGATCCCCTGGAAGCACGCCACGCGGCACAGCCCGCAGCACGAGGAAGAGAACACCATCTTCAAGGTGAGGGGGGGACGCGTGGTTATACCACGGCTCTTACACAGAGACAAAGGGTTGAATTGTTGGCCCAGGATCTGGACAGGCATCTCGGGAACTGTTTCCAGGCACATTTTGTCCTATTTCTTTCAGAAAAGCCACTTTGTGCACCTGGATGCCCAGCTTGGCACTGCCTGCAGTGGTGTTGAGTTCTTTAACCCTTTCCGACCACCAAAGACCTGACGATGTGTAATTGCATGGGCTCCGGAACATTGCTGCTCTTTGCTTCATCTGCTCGGTTTAGGATGTGGGAGCTGGCTTGTTCTTAGCAGCAAACCATTAAATACTCTTGCATCAATCTTAGGAAGTCCACCACAAACTTCCAGTACACATCGCTGCTGGCTCTAATATTCTTATCCCAAGGGATTCGTTATAACTCCTACACTCCTCTGAGGAATTTCTGACCTCTGCCTTGGAGGGATCTTGGACTGATGGTCCGATTTTTGGGGTGAGAGTGGTAGAGGGCCAGCTGGATGTCTGCAGCTGCTCTGCTGCTCCGTTTTAACCGGGCACATTCCTCCTGCGCAGGGCATGGCTCACGGTCAGAAGTGACTTTTGGTATTGAACCTGAGAGACTCAGTGCACAACCCTGTACAGCCTCTATTTTCTTAACTCGTATGAAGATGCATGTTCAGAATTGCTAACGGTTTTTGGAAATTTGGATTTACTTTTTTTTTTCTTCCCCTTTAATGGGAAAAACTATTAAAGCAGGAATTTCTGTTGTTATCAGAAGAGCTATAGTTAAGACTTGTGCACGAGAAGGATTTTACAGTGAATTTGTTTGGAAGTTTGATTTCTGATAAAAGCTGCTCTGTTGAGAGGGCTGGACTGAGCACTGTGTACTTTGTCCCCAGGCTTGGGCTGTGGAAACGGGAAAGTACCAGGAAGGAGTCGATGAGCCGGACCCCGCAAAGTGGAAAGCCCAGCTCCGGTGCGCTCTTAACAAAAGCCGGGAATTTAATTTGATGTACGATGGCACCAAGGAGGTGCCCATGAATCCTATTAAAATTTATGAAGTGTGCGATATCCCGCAGTCCCAGGGATCAATCATTAATCCAGGTGAGGGCCATGCTGACACAGGGCTGGTTACTGAGCAGGCGTTCGTCCAACACGAGTTCCTTTCCCTCCGCAGCGTTAACTCTCACGCTGCCTTGGTGTGCAGCAGAAAGCAGCTGCCGTGTGTAAGCCCAGCTGTACTGAACCTGAGAGGACTTTGAACCACAGTGCACCTGTACTGAAATGAACAAAGCTGTACACAGTTTGCTGCCAATGCTGGCGATAGTTTATCTGTTCCCTTAGCTTTCTAGAATTATATATTAAACTGAAAACAGTATGTTTTACAGATGAGATTTTTCCTTTTTAAAATTATATTCGTAAAATGCACAAATGGATTTCCAGTACTGTGCAAAGACAACAGGAAGATTCCCTTATTTTCTCAAGAAATGCACTGCAGTGTTTCACACTGATTGACTACCCACAAGGATGTGCTTGTCTGCAGGTTCCACGGGCTCAGCTCCATGGGATGAAAAGGATAATGATCTTGACGAGGAGGAAGAGGAAGAATTGAATCAGTCTCAGCATGTCCCTATTCAAGAGACATTTCCATTTCTCAATATCAATGGTTGGTGGCACAGACTAATGTTTTAGTGAAGGTATTTGCTTGTAAATTGGTGCATGCTTGAAATAAAATCTTGATTTATTGAAGAAGTGTTTCCTTTTTATAGATTCTCCAATGGCTCCAGCCAATGCAGAGAACTGCAGCACTGAAGCTGTGTGGCCAAAGAACGAACCTCTAGATATGGAAATGCCCCCAACTGCGCTGCAGCATGACTTCTTCAGCAGCCCCGAGCTCTGGATCAGCTCTCTGCCAAGTATGTATATGGATTTGTAGTGCTTCTATTTTTTTTTTTTTTTTTTNCTATGCCAGACCAGGAGGAGCTCTTTGGGCCTATCAGTTTGGAGCAAGTCAAGTTTCCAGGAACAGAGCAAATCACCAACGAAAGGCAGAAGATCTTCACAAGTCGGCTGCTGGATGTTATGGACAGGGGACTGATCCTGGAGGTCAGTGGCCACGCCATCTACGCTGTCCGGCTCTGCCAGTGCAAGGTCTACTGGTCTGGTCCCTGTGCGCCTTCCTCCACCACGCCAAATTTGATCGAGAGGCAAAAGAAAGTCAAACTCTTCTGTCTGGAAACATTCCTAAGCGGTAGGTAGCTTCTGTTTCTGGAAGATAGCTTTGGGTGCTGGTCTGGTCACTTGGTGGCACTGTTGGAAAGGGTGGGCTGCCCTGCGGCTCAGCCTGCAGGCACCAGTTTGCTTGTGCCTGGAGCCTGGAAGGGGCCACCGCGTCCCTGACTGCAGTGGACCGTGGAGCAGGTGTGCATCTGAAGAAAGTGAACATGCACGCCTTTAACGCTCTGAAAAACATGGGTGGGCTTTGCTGGTAAAGGAGGCTCTTCTGGGTTCCAGAAATATGCTGTAATTGTGTAAGAGGTGGTTCTGGCAAAGGACAGCGTGTAGGTGTCCTAGGTTAACACAGCCTCTTGCTAGCTATTTATGAAGAAGAGGGAAAAAAAAAGTTAACTCTCTGTGTAACCCAGGACAGTAGGTACGAGCTGGGATGATACAATGAGGTGNTGGTTCCAGAAATAGCTGTGATTGTGTGTGTAAGAGGTGGCTCTGGCGAAGGACAGCGTGTAGGTGTCCTGGGTTAACACAGCCTCTTGCTAGCTATTTATGAAGAAGAGGGAAAAAAAAAGTTAACTCTCTGTGTAACCCAGGACAGTAGGTACGAGCTGGGATGATACAATGAGGTGGGATGTGGTGTTTCTAACCAAAAGAGGACAACCCCCTAGCATTCTGCTTTTTTTCTTAGAGCTGATTGCCCATCAGAAAGGACAAATTGAGAAACAGCCACCGTATGAGATCTACTTCTGTTTTGGAGAAGAATGGCCTGATGGAAAGCCCAGGGAGAGGAAGCTGATTGTGGTTCAGGTAGGAGCTGAGACTCTGCCAGCCTTGCTGGGGCTGTTGCGTTGGCTCTGGATTGATGCCCACGGATACTAGGGACCAGTTATTCTTTGTCACGGTTACTGACACCGGGAAACCCCAACAGGGCTGGTGGGTTTTATCATGTCAAGTCAATATACTACATGTGCTGAATAGCATCGGTCTGTGAGTGTGCTTTAGGTGATTGTGGAAACCATCCCCTACATCCAGGACAGGGGACTTCTGCAAAATAACAGGAACAGCCTGTGCAGCCGTTAGACTACAACATCTGCCTTCTTCTTAAACAGGTCATTCCCGTTGTGGCCCGGATGATCTACGAAATGTTTTCCGGTGACTTCACGCGCTCCTTCGACAGCGGCAGCGTGCGACTCCAGATCTCTACACCCGACATCAAGGACAACATTGTGGCTCACCTGAAGCAGCTGTACCGGCTGCTGCAGAACCACCAGGAGGGCTGGCCCATGCAGACCCCCGCCATGCACATGGCGCAGCCGCTGCCGGCACAGTGACAGACGCTTTGCTTTGCCCCCTGATTTCTTCCCTTTGTACATACAGGAAAGTTGCTTAACAAGTGCCTTGCCTAAATCTGAATAAAATCTGTAAATTTCAGACATCGATGGTACTTTTGGATGTATTTAGAGGGGATTACAGGCATACCTCTAGCCCCTTCCCTGTTTCCAGCTCTTTGCTTAACCTCTATGCATAAATCACATTTTAAATTCTTTTTTTTTACTCCACTGTATATAAATACTTGATCAGGAGAAGAAAAAAATAATCTGTGCTCTATTAAAACTGCCTGGAGAATCATTGCCTTGTCGTCTTTTTATTTCTTTCTTTAAGGGGTCTGTTTTCCCTGTTGTTTTTTTTCCCCTCCAAAGGGGGAGGGTGACACACATATATATATGTATATATTTCTACACACACACATAAATCCGTAAAATAAACAGCTCTGCACGCTCTGAGAAGCAGAAAACAGCTCTGAAAGCTGGGAGCCAGCTCTGCCCTCCTCTCATGTTCAAGCTGCGGCCTCCGCCTAGGCCCCGGGCCCAGGCCTACCCCGGGGCGGAGCGGCTTTTCCGTTCGTCCCCCAGCCTCTCCGCTCCGGCTCCCCGCCCACTCTAGAGCCGAGGCTGACCCGGAAGCGATAGGCCTTGCGGTAGTTTCTTCCGCGCAGCGCTGCTATGGGCCCGGAGGCCTTGTCGGCGCCGCGGCTGGTAGCGGCTGCACGGGAGGAGCTGGGGAGCGGGAAGAGGAGGTTACCGGCGGCCCGAGCGCTGCAGCTGGGCGGGGAGGTGCTGGCGGTGGCGGCGGGGCTGAAGCCGGCCCTGTTGTACGATTACAACGCCGCGGGTCCGGCTGAGCTGCGGCGGTACCTGGCCCGGCTCAGGGAGGCCGGGTTGGCCCCGTGTCGCCTCCATGTGCTGGGCGTGAAGGGCTCGGTCCTCCTGCTGAACCCGGGGCTCGCCCGGCGGAGGCTGGAGGATGTCCTGCGCGCCCACCCTGCGCCCTTTGTGGATGTCTCAGCGGGGCGGCAGCGCCCGGCTCTCTGCGGGCCAGCGGAGGCTGAGGCCATCAGGAGCCACCTTGCCGCCCTCCTTGCCCACCTACGGGCTGCCGAGGCCATTGCCACTGGCCCTGTGTCCTCCAGCGAGGTTGTCCCCACAGGCTGGAACCTCTGCAGCATCGCTGGGGTGCTGCTGGGCTACCCGGTGGTGTACAGCTTCTCCGTGGAGGAGGATGCGGAGAACTGCCTGGCGTTGACGCCGCTGAGGGTGTTCACGGTCCAGGCCTCCTGCCGTAGGATAAAGGACGGTCTCAGGGTCCAGATCTATTCCTTCAGCATCCCAGAGAGCCTCTGCGCGGAGCTGAAGGAGGTGCTGGATGCCTGGTGTGATGGCCTGAGGGAGGCTTTCGGTGCACAGAGTGACTTTGGAGATCTCTGCGTTTCGAGCGAGGTGGTGTCTCTTCCAGCAGTTGCCTTGTAAAACACCAGCTCAGACTTTTTTTGTCTATTTCTCACCTGCCTCAGGGAGCAAGAAGAGAGATCCAGTTCCCGTCTGTGTTGCCCGCTGAGGCTCTCAAGGGGCCCCTGAGCACCAAAGGCTGAATTGTGACGATCTCGGGCCCCTGCCCTCGTCGGGCAGTTCACAATCAAATAGCTCCCAGGGGAGCAGTGTCTGATGTGCACACTCACAGCTGCTCTGCAGCCTCCATCCTGACCACAGAGTGTGCCCGGTAAAGTCAGGGTCTATTTATTTGCTGCTAACAGCTGAGGATTAATAAAAAATTTGAACGCTGCAGTATTTTGAACTTGTGAATTTTATTGTAGGCTCCATATCGTATTTACTGCTGCGCCTGTGGTTGAACAAGGGCCAAGTGCTACCATAACACCTGCACAGTGCAGCTCCAAAAGGGGCTTAAAGCCCCTGTCCCTGTCGAATAATGTCCTGAACCCAACAGGTGAACCGCAGCGAGGGTGCGCTGCTGCTGCTGAAGCTCAAGTCAGTTTCTGCAGCGAGGTTGGTCATGGAGAAGGTGCTTCAGGGTCTGTAACTTGCGAGGAAAGTGACCGCGGCGATCGCTATCAGTGCCACCAGGAGAGGGATCCAGTGACCCTGCTGTCTCTGCAAGGAGAAGCAGTGTTACTAGGAAATAGGTGGGGAGAAGAAACTTCTCATCTCATCCCTAGCAGATACATCATTCATCTCACCGCACTGCACCAATAAATGGGGGGATTTTTGCCAGACCTCGGTCTGGCAGCACAGGGAGTCGGGGTGAGGGTCACGTCCCACCTTTGGCTGCCGGCTCTGGCAGAGGTTGAGCTGGTCGCGGCACTGGCGCAGCCGGCTCAGGCAGCAGCGGTACTCCTCGCTCAGGGCCTCCAGCTCCGAGCGCAGCTCCGTGCACTGCAAGCACAGCAAGGGGCTGTTAGCAGGAGGGGTCCCCGCGCTGCTGTACGCACCGGGAGTGGCGGGGGTCCCGCAGAAGCTGCAGCGCTTCACCCCTGTGCTGGCACTGCACTGACGGGGGAGTTTCACTTCTGCCACCTGCGTGTCCAGAGGTACCTACAGGGGACAGAGCAGATCTCAGGGTCACTGGGAACATGGGGACAGAGGCAGTGTCATGTCACATACCACCCCGGGACCTGCTTGTCTTTGCTCGTCACATGGAAGAAAAAAACAAAAGTATTTTTTTATGATCACAGGTGTGTGCAGGTCAGGAAGAAGACACGGAGTGCAATCTCGTGGCAGGCTTTTCCTCTCATCCTGAAATTCAGTCTGCATTTCACTGACTGCAGGAGCTGCTCGCTCGCTCCTTTAAATGCCCCAAACATGGGACACATGGGACAGGCACCTTGGTTGTGCTGCACAACCCCAAAACCCAGGAGTGCCTTTTTTCCTGAACAGCCACACGGTGTGAGACCTGCTGCCTTCCCGGTGATTGGTGTTCACAGCAGCTGGGGAAGGAGGCTCCGGGGCTGGTGGGCTGCAAGAGCCCCGCTGCTGGGCCCCCAGGTGTTCCCATTTGCTGTGATTGTGCTTTACAAAACCCTTCCCTGGGGGTGCTGGGTGGGGCTTGATGTTGGAGTTGTACTTAACAGCATGGGTTGGTAGGATGAGCTCTTCTTCTGTGGGGCTCTAAGTTCTGCTACAGTAAGTTAAAAATCCTTTTTTAATAAATCCTTTCTATCTAAGCACTGCTGTGAGAACTGTGGGGCTGTTGGTTGGCAGAAGGGATGGTTTGTGCTACCAGTCCTGTGCCCTGAAGCAGTCTCTTAGATGGGAAAGAGGGTCTAAGAGGTCAGAAAGGTTTGAGATTTTTTTTTTTTTTTTCCCAGCCCAGTTGTAAGGGCATTGCTTTTGTTATCAGGCCCTTCCTGGTATCTGCAGCCTTTTTTTTTCCCTCCTCTCCTTCCTTTGTGCTTATGGTTTCAGCTTTTAAAGTGTGGATCTGGCTTTTCCCTATGAGGATGTTGAGACCCTCCTGTCCATGAGAGCAGACCTGGGTTGGGATGGAGAGGGCTCTGTGTGGGGGCTTAGGTGAGGCTGGTATCAGGATAAAAATTCAGCAGAGATAATTACAGGAGACGCCAAGATCAGGTTGTGTCCAGGAACTTTGTGCTGCTGGAGCCCTTACACCAGCAGCTTGGTCCCAGCCATGGTTCGGTGGCTCCTCACCTCGTTCTCCTTTGCTGTGAGCTGGGATGTCTGTTCCTGCATCTCATCCTCCAGGCTTTCTTCTCCCTCCTCCTCCTCGGGGTGCTCTAACAGGGAGTTTTGTTTTTCCTCTGCAGGAGTGAGAGGTGGGGTCTGCGTGGTGAGAACCTGGTCTAGAAAACAGTCAGGCTTCTGATGAGAAACCAGTGTGCTTTAGATTTTGTTCACTCAGCACAGTTGAAAGATAATATTTGCATGCTACGTGCACAGAAGAGGACACAGGAGCTGAGTTAGTTATCATGGACCTGCCTGCTACTAGTTACTATCTTTAGAGGATTATTTATAATTAATTGCCAGAAATAGAAGGGAGGGAGAGATAAAATGCCTTTTATTACTTTTTTTTTCCAAGTGCAGCTGTAGTTGCAATTATAAACTGGGATGTGTTTTGCTTGGGGAAAAAAATGGCATAGCCACTGAAGTAGAATTTGCAATGAAATCTATTTATTTTTTAAGTGTTTGCCATCATAAATACATGCTAATAGTAACTAGCAAAAATATAATAACTCGCTTTACTCTAAACCAGTGTAGACTTCTCCTAGAGCCGAGTCTAACGTTCCTGTGGCCAGTGAGAGCAGCGCTAAGTGGGAGTTAAAGTTTGCTGACCTTTCCTTTGCACCGTTGCCTCCTGGGTCTCCCATTTGTTGGTCTGGTTCTGTATCAAGTCTGGGAACACGAAAAGTCACTGTTGTTGTCCCCAGTGCTAACGCAGGTCTCTTACTTTGCATGTCTGGGTGTTACTTACTATGCAAGTGGCTGATTGTCGCCTCCAGTGTTACCTTCTGACTTTGCTCTTTTTGCAATTTATCTGAAATAATGATAAGAAAACAAAGGTTGATGTAAATCTCTGAGTATCTTTATGCAAGGATGGCAACTTTCTCTACTTATGTAAAGTGGACTGCCACTTATTTACTCTTCCTTAATTGTGTTTAAAGTAGCCACATGAAGTACCTGTGAGCTGCCCTGCCTCTGTCTGAATTGGTGCTTTAAGACGCTATTAGCACATATTTGTACACTGGTAACATCCACCACCAGCAGCACCTCAGACAGCAATGGTGCTGCCCTGCCACCCGAGCAGGCTTGAGCTGCTGTGTTTGATGGGTCTGACAAGGATGCAAATGTCCTTGTCAAAGCTGAGCACTTGGCTTTGATTTTTTTTTTTTTTTCAATTCTCCTCTTCTGTCCTTTTGCCTAGAAAAGTCACTTGACTTCACTGAAGTCCTTTTATCTAGCTGGGAGCATCTTTAGGAGCCCTTTGGAAATCAGAGGCTTTCTCGTCCAGCTGAGATGTGCAACACATCCAGAGGATTTTAAGAGTATTTCCCTTCTATCGTCTGTTCATTCTTGGGACAGATCCATAACCCCCTGCAGACGGTACCTTCGATGGCACTGATGTGCTCTGCCTTCAGGTCGTTGTCCTCTCGCAGGGTGCTGGCTCGCCGGAGCAGCGCAGCGTGCTCGCTCTGCAGGGTGTGCAGGGACTGCTGCAGCCGCTCCTTCTGCGCCTCCGCACGCTGGGGGTGAGAAAAGCCCCAGCATCAGCCCAGTGCTGGGCAGCCCACAAGCACACGGCATCGCCAGCTTTCTGGCAGTGAAAGGCAGCCCAGGGCTGAGGCTGTGCTGCATTGGACGGGATTTATTTTATTATACAGTGATCTCGACCTGGGGGCTTCCCTGCTTGCACATGGGAAAGCGTGGGTGCCTGTGGATGCTGTTCCCCCAGTGCATGACGTACCTGCAGTTCGCTTTGCAAAGCGTGGAAGCTGTTCTGGAGCTCGGTGTGCGCCGTGGTCATCTTGGTCATTTCAGCTTTGAGCGTGGTGGAGTGCTCTTTCCAGAAGGCGAGGTCCTCCCGCGTCGCTGCCAGGCTTCTCTGGGGAGGAGAGCAAGGACCCATGGGTGGGCTGGGACCCACCGCCCGGCAGGACCACGCCAGGCTGCCCTGTGTGGCTCACAAACGAGCACAGGTTGCCACTAAGCTGCTTTGGACTTTACTCAGTAGCTTAAAAAAATGTTATTTTTGCACCTTTGTTACTAGTGGTAAGCTAGGCATCACCTGTCCCTGAAACGTGGGGGCTCTTTGTCCCGGTCAGACGAGATTAAAGCAAAGCCCAGTGCAGAACACGCTGCTTACCTGTGAGTTTTGCAGCTGCTGCTCTGTTTGGAGTTTATCTTCCAGCATCTTCTGAAGAGACTCTTTTGCCTTCTGCTCGTAGGTCTGCTTCTGGTCCTCCATCTCTATCAGGATCTTCTTCGCGCACTCCTTTGGGTAACTCTTTAAAGGAAGAATTAAAGTGCTTGAAGGGTCTTATCTGGCATTTTCCTGATCTTGCTAAGCCTGAATATTAGCAAATAATAAATAGTGGAAAATATTGCTGCTAATCTGCTGTGAAGCATTGCTTCAGCAAAGAGGAAAAATCGTTTTCAGATCCATATCTGATCAGATTGCTCTAGAAACTGAGACCCCACCTAGTGACGTGGTTCTGTATTTTGTTTTCATGCCTTTCTTCACCCCTGTTTGTTTCTCAGACATTACCTGGGTGCAGGCCTGCAGCTGATTTTCGAGTGCCCTTAGTTTACACTTCAGTTTATCTTCGTTCAGCTGACCCTGGGGAAAAAACAATTGAACTGATGTGTGGAATCATGAACCGTACAATATGCCCCAATGTTGTGTTAGCTTGTGTTTCGATCCACTTCTCCCTTCATCTGTATTATTGTGGCTGAATTTGGTCCAAGTCTTTTCAACGCTCAGTTCCAATAAGCCATCCACGATCTCGGAATAAGTGGGATACGGGGAAGTAAGACTTTTGGGGCAGCTCCATGGAGTGCAGGTACTTGCAGTGAGATGGGAGGTTCAGAGCAAGGAAATTCCTCCTGGAATTCCAGGTTCCTCCCTGCCTAGAGCTCTGGCTGGTGCCGAGGTCTTCTCCTGCTGGTTCCCTTAGGAGATGGGCTGGGTCTGCATTGCAACACGCAGCAGCTGGGCAGGGGGATGGAGGGCAACGCTGATGATTCATTTTCCTTATTGCGATCTCCTCTCGGTGTTAGTCAGGCTGCTTGGGCTTTGTGAAACCAGACTGCGTGCAAATCTAGATAAAATTTCTTGCAGCGTTCACGTAGGCAATTTTTCCCCTGCCGATACC
>VZTO01013977.1:0-12517 GCA_013400615.1 Syrrhaptes paradoxus
GTATCCCCCTGCCCGGGGTGCTGGCTGCCTTGGGGACAGGCTGGGGGTGGGGGCATAGCTCTTCTCTGGGGACAGGCTTGGGGGGGTTTATCCCCCTGCCGGTGTGCTGCCTGGGGGGATTATCCCCCTGCTGGGGTGCTGTGTGTCAGGGGGGGATGCCCTCCTGCCCGGGGTACTGTCTGTCGGGGGGGACATCCCCCTGCCGGGGTGCTGCCTGCCCTGGGGACAGGCCGGGGGGGTACATCCCACCTTCTCCCAGAGATAACTGGTGGTGCTGGGGGGTGTCAGCAGCTGGGGGGTGTTGGCTTCTCCCCAGAGATGCTCTCCCGGGGGGGACACACACATGGGGGCAGCCCCCAGGCTGGCAGCGCAGGCAGCTCAGTGCTGTTGGGCAGGACCATGGGGTCTGCACAGCTTTGCCCGTTGCCCCCAGCCCCAAACAAGGGGGTGAGGAAAGTGTCCCCCCCCCCCAGCCCCCCTAATTCCTGGCAGCCTTTACTAATGAGCCGCTGCGGCTGCTCCCACACTCCTCCTCCGGGCAGGGTGCTTGGGCACGCTCCTGCCTGCCCCGTGCCCCCGGGCCACGTGCATTTTGGGGTGCGTGACCTGCCCCGGGCCCTGCCTGCAGTGCTGGGGGGGGGTGCAGGCGGGGGGGGTGCAGGCAGGGGGGGTGCAGGCAGCGGCTGTCTGTTCTCGGTCCACACTGCCTGTCCAGCCCCAACCCCTTTGCGCTCCCAGGGCCCCTTAGACTTTGTCCCAGGAGAAATGTGACCGTTGCAGACATGTCCCGCCCTGAAGCTGGGCAGAAAAAGCCAAAATAGCCAAGTGTTGCATCCTGCCCCAAAGCTGGGCAAGAAAAACTCCAAAAGAGCCGAGTTTTGCCCTGATCGTGCCGCAGGTCTCACCCCAGCCCTCCCTTACCCTCTGCCCAGGTTCGCTGTTTCCAGGCTGGGGCTGGTGTAAGTGCCCCCGCTCCCGGGAAGGATCCCAGCTCCCAGGGCACTTGACCTGCTCCCAGTTGGCAGTGGGTTCATTCCAGTCCTGGGGCACCCTGGGGATGTGCAGGGGGGGGTCGTGGCTGCTCCCACAAACCTGGGTGTGTGATCGATGGAGGATGGTGCCAGGGCATCCCCCTGCCTGGTGCCCAGTGGGATTTTACTTCCATTTTCCTGATATTTACAATTTTTTTAAATTTCAAGGACTGTGCTTGGTGCCATGGCTGGAGACCAGGTGGGAGAGGGGCAGCCTGTGCTTTTCCCTTTTTTACAGGCCCCCCTCCCCGTGCAGGAACCCCCCTCCCCAGGGCCTGGGTCCCCCCTCCCTTGGGGACAGGGCTGAGGGGGCTGGCTGCTGTGGCTTCGTGGGGGCTGTGCACACCGTGGGGCAGCTGGACACCCCCTGTCCTCGCTCCAAACCTGGTGGGAAGAGCTGCCCCCCTGACCCCCCCATGCTTCCCTCGCCAGCCCAGCGCAGAAGCTCGTCTTCAACAGAGTGAACGGCAAGCGGCCGCAGGTGCTGCTGCAGCAGGTCTCGGCCCCCGAGGAGTGCTACACGCTGGCCCACGAGGAGAACGTCCGCTTCGTCTATGAGGGTGAGGACAGGGGGTCCCCGTGTCCCCCGCCTCCCCAGGTGTCACACAGGGTCCCTCCCGAGGAATTGTGCTGGGGACCTCGGTGGTAGGGGTGGGGTCCCCATCCTGGGCAGCTGCCCCCCCCCTTGCACCAGCTCCTGCTCCTCTCCTGGAGCCCCTCCTGGGCTGGGAAATCCCCATCCCAACCCCCCCACACTGCCTGTCCCCCCCCAGCCTGGCAGCAGGTAGAGCAGCAGCTGGACGGCAGCCGGAGCGGGGAGAGCGCCTGCGGCCCCGTGCAGTACGTGGAGAAAACCCCCAACCCCGGACTGAAAAGTAAGTGGGGGACAGTGGTGGCACTGGGGGGGTGCGTCGGGCTCATGGGTGCGATGGGCTGGTGGGGGCTCCGCCAGGCACCTGAGCGGGGCTGCGATGGGAGCTGGATGGGCTGGGTTGGGGCTGTGCTGCTGCTGGGGGGGTGTTGGGGGGGCTGCTGACCCCAGCACCAGGGTGGGGGTGTCCTGCTGTGCCCTGCCGGAGGAGCCCAAGCAAGCAGGACACCCTGCTGGTGACTCTTCTGGGCACGATGCCTTCTCCAGCCACTGAGGTGGGTTCCAGCGGAGAGGAGCCCCCCCCCGGGTCCCACCGTGGGGACCTGCCTCTGCTGGGGCCGAGTGGGACAGAGTTGGAGCTCGGCGGGGATGGGGACAAGGTCCTTCAGCGATGGCAGCTGGGGCACGGGCTGTGAACGCAGCCTGGGGGCTCCTGCAGCGGCTGCGAAGTCCCCAGGAAAAATGTCCCTGTAAACCCAGCCTGGGTCTGGGGACACAGGGGTGGAGGGAACTTTGGGGGGACATTTTTTCCAGTGGTAAATGGGATGGCTGAGGGGGAGCCCCCAGAGCTCTGCTCCAGCTGCTCTGCTACACTCACCTCTCCCTCCTCTCTCTCTCTTTCAGACTTTGTTCCCATCGACCTGGAGGAGTGGTGGGCACAGCAATTTCTGGCCAAAATCGAAAACTGCTCATAAAAGGGAAGAAAGGTTTGGGTTAGCTCTTTTTTTTTTTCAGAGGGGATAAAAAAAAAAAAAAAAGCTGAGACCATCTGGTCAGAACCCACAATCGGTGGCGTTTTAGAACCACGTTTTTTAAAAGATGACCGAAATCAAGTGACCCACGCTGCCAGCCCAGCGGGACCGGACCACAGCCATGCCTGGCCGCACACCCCCTCCCTGTGCCCGGCGAGGAGGAGGAGCAGCGTGCGGCCCCAGCCAGGATTCCTTAAGTGCCAGTTCTCGGACCGCTGCAGCTCCTGCAGCCCCCAGCTCCCAGGGACACTGCGGTGCTGTGCTGGGGACGAGGGAGCGGATGAGCCCCTGCAGCTGCAGCCCCAGGGAGGACAGCGGGGTGCTGTAGCAGGACCGCCTGACAATAAAGCACTCAAACTGCCAGTGGAGAGGCACTTGCAGGACGGGAGAGCATTTTATTTACTTTTTTTTTTTTTNACAAAAATCCCACATCCTCTGGGCTTTCCCAGGCTGAACTGAGCCTTTCCAGGTTGGGTTTTGGAGGATATCCACCCCCCCANTGAAACAAGGGGGGTGCAGCATCATGCCCTGGGCTGGTGTGGAACTGGGCATCCCTGGGGGGGGGGATGCTTGCAGGTGCCACACTGTNGAGAGCAGAGGCCAGTACAGCTCCAGCAGCCCAAGCCCCCCAGGGCTGGAGCTGACACCAAAGGAGGCCAGGAAGCACCCACTGGAAAAAAGAAAAATCTTTATTATTCCCAGCATGGGACCAACCACACGGCAGCCAGCAGGAGCAGCAGCAGTGATGTTCCCCCCCCAGCCGGGGAGGCCAGAGGATCACCAGCAGCACCATGACCCCCCCCCCCCAAGCACAAACCCAGCTGACACCCCCCCAGCAGCACCCATCGGGGAGCAATGCTGGTCCTGCCCTGGGTTGGTGGCACTGGGCACTGCGGCTGTCACCGCACAGGGGCCAGCAGCACCGTGTGCAGCAGGTGGCCCTTGTTGTGGGGGGGGGACACAGCACCATGTCTAGGCCAGACTGACCCCCCCTCTGCTGGGTGGGCTGGGGGTGCCATCCTTGCCCTCGCCTCCTCTACCCCCCTGCAGCTCTGCCATGGTGTTCGTGGGTGCTGGGGGGGGTGACACTGCCTCTGTGCAAGGACCAACCTGGGGGGGGGTCACCTGTACCCCCAGGGACACATCCTGGGGGGGGGTGCTGCCAGCCTGTAAATACTCAGCACAACCCCCTGCTGCAATGTGGTACCCAGCCCCCCCACAACACCCCCCCCACACCTTCCTCCTGCTGTATCTCCACTTAAAAAAATAAAAAAAATCCAGTTTCTGAGAGTCCCAGCACTTTCCTGGGGGCTCCAGGCACCCCTCCACCCCTTTTCTTGCACAGGCACTGCCCCCCCCACCCCCACTGCCCCCCAAGCTCCGAGGGGTCCCAGGGATGCCCGTCCCCTGCTGGCTGCTCACTAATGAACACACACGGCCTTAGGATCCAGGGAAATTCTTAGTAACATGATGCACCATCATTTCAAACAACATTAGGCAAAGGGAGGGGGGGAAAAAAAAATTAAAAAAAGGAACAGGAAGGAATGAGTCAGTCACAGGAATGAAACAAAAACCCAACCCAAAAATCCACCCCAACCCCTGACAATGCAATCACGAGAAGGGAATCAGCACCCCTCGCCATAAATAGGAATTCATTGGGTATGTGCAATTGTGTGTGACTATAGTGCAAATAGCTCTGCATTGATCGCCGAGCAGCCGGCCCCCAGGGACCGACTGCCCCCAGGTGACACAGGGACTAGTTAAGGACAGACAAGAATCAACACGGATTGAAAACAAACAAATAATATAAAAAAAACCCACAACCCACCCACTGGGACACGTCACATAGAAATCCCAGTCGCTGCCTCTGCCGGGCGCAGGCAGGGTCGGGCAGTGCCAGCGCCTTGTGCCCAGCGGCAGGCAGGGGACAGGCAGAGCCTTTGCCCCCCCCACTGGAGCAGCCCAGCATGGGGCAGAGGGGATGGGGACGGGGACAGGGACGGGTGCGCTATGGTGGGAGCTGTGTGGGGTGTAAAGGGCGAGCACAGCGAGAGCATCACTGGCTTTCGACACTGGTCCCTGTGGCCGCAGCGCTTGCTCGGGGCAGTGCTGCGGGTTAAACCTCCTTGGGGACGCAATAGTGCATGTGGCCGTGTCCCGAGGGACGCTATGACACCTCTCACCCATCCCACCTGTGTCCCCAGGCACCCTGCGGCACTTCTCAGCATCCCAGCTGTGTCCCCGTCGACCCTGCGACACACCTTTCACCCATCCTAGCTGTGTCCCCATAGACCCTGTGACACTTCTCACCCATCCCACCCACCCTCACAGTGTCCTCAAGGACCCTGTGACACCTCTTACACATCCCAGCCATGTCCCCAGGGACCCTACAACACCTCTCAGCACGCCAGCCGTGTCCCCAGGCACCCTGTGACACCTCTCACCCTTCCCTGCAGTGCCCCCAGGCACCCTGCAACACCTCTCACCCCTCCCTGCAGCGTCCCCAGGCACCCTGTGACACCTCTCCCACCCCAGTGTCCCCAGGCACCCTGCAACACCTCTCACCCCTCCCTGCAGTGTCCCCAAGCACCCTGTGACACCTCTCCCACTCCAGTGTCCCCAGGGACTCTGCGACACCTCTCACCTATCCCAGCTGTGTCCCCAGGCACCCTGCGACACTTCTCAGCATCCCAGCCTTGTCCCCAGGGACCCTGCGACACCCCTCACCTGTCCCAGCTGTGTCCCCAGCCACCCTGTGATGCCCCTCGCTGCCTTCGCCTGTGCCCCAGCCCTGTCACCATCCTGCATGGTGCCCAGAGGCTCTGGCACTCCTCCCTCTCTCCATCCTCCCTCCGGCCGGTGCCAGCTCCCCGGCACAGCTGGGGCCAGTGCCAGCGCCTGGGGACAGGCTCCCCTCCACCTGCAGAGCCAGAGCCACCTCGGTGCCACGCAGGGGACAGGGGACAGAGGCTGGCTTGTCCCCTCCAGCCAGACACACAGCGCTTCAGAGGGCCACCAGGGCGCATCCTAGTCATCGCAGGGACCATTTAGCTCTGAGGTGACAGCCCCCCTTAAACCCAAGCAAACCCCCCCACGACACACAGGCACAGCCCACGAGGCAGTGTCCCCATGGGTGCCAGCACTGGGCAGGGCAGAGGGGCACACGGGGGGGTTTGGGGACAGCACCCCGCTCCCCCAGCCCCATCCCCACCTCCTGCTTTCTGCCCCCATCCAGGTTTCCAGGGAATTATATTTTTTTTTGCTGTAGAGCTGGGAACAACGGACGGAGAGCAGAAATGTCCCCCGCACACGCAGACCCGCACCGGCGCCGCGGCGGCACGCAAGGCACACGCACCACCCACGGTCCCGGCGGCAGAAGGTCCGATGGCATCCTCACCCCCCCCCTCCCCAGGGAACAGTTTCTTACACGTATACATGATTTAAGACACGCCGATATATAAATTACTGTCTCTATGTACTATGTGCAGGCGGCAGGGCCAGTCCCTGGGGGCACGGCTCATTTCCCCCGCTCCTCTGTGTAGTGCTGGAAGCGGGTGAAGCTCATGAAGACCTGCTCCAGGGAGATCTGGCTCACCGAGTAGTCCTCCAGCCGGTACTTCTCTTTGGCTTTCTCCAGCGCCCCGAACACCTGCAAGGGACAGCGTGGCGGTTACGCGGGGACTGCGGCTGCCTGAGAGCCTGGCGGGGGCCGGGGGGGCTGGAGAGGGGCTACGAGCAGAGTCCCTGACCCCCTGAGAAAATATATGTTCTGTACATACACGTGTTTTATAGAATCACAGAACCACAGAGTGGTTTGGGCTGGAAGGGACCTTAAAGGCCATCGAGTTCCACCCCCTGCCATGCGCAGGGACACCATTTTTTATATATATTTATTATATATATATACATATTCTACATATATATATGTATGGGGTTTTGTCTATAGCCCTGAGCTGGTTTCCCAGCCTAAGGTTTCTGCTCAATTCATTACCTATACATGATATATAAAAAACTACATAGTATACTATATATACTATACCCAACTATATGGATATAACATTTAGTTTTTAATATACATACTATATATAGAGATTTTAAATGAGCCATATACTATGTACTCAATATATAGTATATATATACTGTATACTATACACTATATACTCTAGAGAGTATATATACTATACACTCTCTATATATTCTCTATATATAGACTACAATATACAGTATATATACTATATTACACTCTGTAAGAATATATACTTTATTATACTCCATAAGTACATATAGAGTATAGAGCATATAGAGTATATAGTACACAGATACATAAACTATACATACTATATACAAAGAATTTATATATCTGAACACTGTATACTCTATGTAAAACCTACATATAGGTTTATATACAATACATATTGTATATAAAAACTATCTGTATATTATATACACATATATCTGTATACTAGCACTATATTTATACAGTAATACAGAATGTAACTGATATTTATACAGTATACGTATATACATACATAACTATCTGTACATACTCTATATTCTGGGTGTACAAACAAAGGTAAAATCAGCTCTTTGCTACCCAGGGAGACCATGATCTGGGGGCTGTGGGGGGAGCAGCCAGCTCAGGGGGGTCCTGGCTCAGCATGGGGCGCAGCCAGCTCAGGGTGGGTGGGATGGGGGGGTCCCAGCTCAGCACGGGGGGGCAGCCAGCTCAGGGTGGGTGGGATGGGGGGGTCCCAGCTCAGCACGCATGGCACATCCCGGGACCCTGGGGAAGGCTCAGAGAGAAACCCCATTTTGTAATTTTCTTGTTTTTCACAAACCCCCAGGATTTTAGGCAGAGAGCGGCTCTGGAGCAGAAGGAAGCTGAGCCGAGGGTGACAGCAGAGCATGAAGAGCACACACAGGGGCAGGAACGGGGCTGCTCCCCCAGCCACCTTCTGCAAACAGGGGGGGACGTGCCCCAGCACCCCCTTACCTGTGCCCAGCTGAGGTTCTTGTTGGTCAAGTGGTAATGGACCATGCCCTGGTGCTCGTGCTTCAGGACACTGCCTGGGAAGCAAAAGATGCTCCGAGTCAGGAAACCTGCTGCTGCTCCCCCAAAGCCCCCCTTCTCCCCCCAGACAGCCCCCGCTACCTGGGAAAGTCTTCTCCACGAAGACCTTGAAGGCCTGCAGCTCACCCTCCTCCTCGCTCCGCGTTTTGGCCAGCAAGGTGTACCCGCTGCCGAATTTGCTTTTCAGGTGCTGGGGGCTGCCCAGGCACTTGAACTGCCCGTTGACCATGATGGCCAGGCGGGTGCACAGCGCCTCGCACTCCTCCATGCTGCGGGACGGAGAGGACACGGTCAGCGGGGAGGAACACGCAGAAGCTTTGGGGAAGGGGCTGGAGGTGGATTCCCTCCTCTTTGGGTTTTTGGAGGAGGGAGATTTGGCTCAAGGCATTATTTTGTCCATGCAATTGGCTCAGGAAGCATCAATGTGAGCCACTGCTTGTCTCGCCCCACCGCCTCCCGGCCCGGCTTTGCTAAATGCTGTGGCTTGATTTTTTTTTTTCTCCGACATGAACATTTGCAGGCAGGCTGTGCTGTCTCTCCTCCCCCTGCCCAGAAAAGCAATCTCGCTGGAGCCATTGCGATTTCTTCATCTGACAGAGCCACCCTCCTGAGAAACACTCTGGGGGTCCTTCCCTCCATCAGCATCACATCCCCTCCCAGGGGATCCCCCCATTTGCTTCCCCCAGCGGCTCGCCAGCTAGGCACGAGCTCCCAATGTGCAGAGAAAAAATGGGATGGAGAGCGAGGAAAAAGGACAGGGAGGACGGGGGGTTTGACAGCACAGGTCAGCCCAGCTCTAGGGCTTCTTGTACCCCACCAAGAATCCTGCGGTTACATGATACAAAGCACCGGTGAGACCCACCCCCAACGCTCCCGAGGTGGGACCCCGCCCCCCGACCCCCCCGCCCTCCTGGCTGCTCCCCGATCTCTCACACCAAGCCCTGCTCAAGTGTCACCTGTGGGAGGTGAAGATGATGGATTTGCCACACTCCCGTGTCCTTGTCACTGCGTCCCAGAGCAAGCGCCGGGCCACAGGGTCCATGCCGGTGGAGGGCTCATCCAGGAAGATGACGGGGGGACCCCCGATGAGGGCGATGCCAGCGCTCAGCTTCCGCTTGTTCCCGCCGCTGCGGAAAGGATGGGGACAGGGACAGGGACCCGCTGTGAGCCCAAGGAGAACCACACAAGCCAAGGAGCAGAGCGGACAGGGCGTCTCCACGTCTCCTCTCACCTGTAGGTCCTGACGAGCTTGTCGGCGTGGGGCTCGAGGAGCAGCCCCCGCAGCATGTTCTCCACGCAGCTGCCGATGTAGCGCTCGGGGATGCCCCGCAGCCGCGCGTACATGCTCAGCGTCTCGCGGCCCGTCATGTGGTCCAGGAGGGCATCGAACTGCGGGCAGTACCCGATCCGCTGCTGGACCTTGGGGCGAGAGGAGCCCAGCGGGAATTAGCTACAGGCAGGTCTCTGCAAGGAGGTGGCCAAGCCAGGAGGTGCCTCGGCACGCGCAGGGCTCTGCTGCGGCCCTGCAAGGGTTCTGCTCAAAGCGACGGGGACTGAGCTGCGGCTCTGAAACCGTAGGGGACACGAGAGGGGAATTCCCCCGTTGCTGAGCAGCCGGTCTGGCAGGGACCTTGGGACAGCAGCTGTGTGGTCTCACGCTGCGTTTCCCAAGCTGGTTCCTCATTGTGAGGGAGCATCTCGGGTGGCCCAGGCTCTCCGGAGGAGGAAGGCACTGGAGGATCTACACCTTCCCCACGTCCTGGGCTCCTCTGGGGACAAGAGCCCAACAGCAGGCAGGGTCCCAGGGGAGGAAGCAGCAGGACCATGGGCAGGCTCTCCCCATGTTCTCCTCGCCTGGCGTTGTCTGGGGTTGACAGTGGCAGAGGCACAGAACCATGGAATGGTTTGGGTTGGAAGGGACCTTAAAGATCGTCTTGTTCCAACCCTCCTTGCTTTTCCAAAGGGAATTCCCAGCACGGAGACCTCTAGCAGGGGTCTGGAAAGGTTTGACCTGCTTGTTTTAGAGAGATCATCATCTGACCATGATCACCAACTCACATTTTTCACATTTCCAACCATGGAGCCAAGCCCTTTGATGGTCTGCCACGCAGCTGGCAGCAGGGCGCCACTGGTTTCATCTCTGTTGTCCCAGTGGAGGGGGACTGCTTCCAGGAGGCCAGGTGATGGAGAGCTGGGCCAGACCAGGACACAACGTCCCTGGGACATTACACCCGCCCCTGGCTACCGCAGCCGTGTCCTCCTCACAGGACCCTGCAAGGTGGCCCAGCCCCGGCAAACACAGCCCCGTGTGTAACGCCACCCTCCGCCCCCACAGCCCTCGGTACCTTCTTGATGTTGGCCAGGATGCTGTGACCATCCACAAAGGCGTCCCCCGACGTGATGCTCTCGTCACCCGTCAGCATCTTGAAGGTGGTGGTTTTGCCCGCGCCGTTGAAGCCCAGGAGGCCAAAGCATTCCCCTTTGCTGACCGCCAAGGAGATCCTGTCCACCGCCAGCAAGGACTCCCGGCTGTCGTAGACCTGGTGGGGACACAAGCCGTGACAGCCACCGCATGTGCCCAGGACCCAAGGGCATGCCAAGGCAAGCGGTGGCTTTAACAGGGGACCCGGGCGCAGCTGGCAGCAGGGCGCAGAGGAAGGGCCGGGCTTGCTTCACCTTGGTGAGCTCCTTGATGACCAGAGGGCTGCTGAGAGACGACAGCAGCTCCGGCGGTGACTCCAAAACCTTCTTCCTCTCATCCGCCACATCCCGGTCCTCCGGCAGCACAGACACCCTGTTCAGCAGTGCCACCTAAACACGGGGGAGATAAAAGCCCCTTTGCCACCTGGCTGCTGTGGGATGGGTGGGTTCCTCCAGGCTGACCTGGGGAACGTGCTCCCAGCCCGGGCAGGATCCACCTCTTCCATCGGCCACCTCTGGGGACACCTCGGTCCCTCTGCCAACACACGCACCCAACAGCACCTGCCCCACTGAGCAACCGGCTCCAGGGATGCTCCCCCAGGACGATGACTGAGGCGAAGGAGCAAAGAGCCCGTGGCGTTTGGGACCTACAAGCGATGCTTTGGGCAGAATCCCGAACGGTGGGAGAAGCAGGATTTGCCTCCCTGAGTGCTGGAGCTGAGCAGCTCCACAGACCCCAGGAACTGGAACAAGACCTAAGCGAGCAACACGGGCACGTCCCCAGGTCGCAGGGACTCCTGGGCTTGGTTTGACCTTACTTCTCCCCCCCACACGCTTCCGCTCACCCATTTCCGCCGCCTGCAGATGCCGCAGACCAAAGTTCTCAGTCTCCAAAGAAGGTTTGTCTCAATGAGGAAAAGGAGGAAGAGGAAGGAGAAACCCTGGATGGTCAAGGAGGTCAGGTATCGTCCGATGCCAGGCGTCTCCCAGGAAAAGTAGTTCATCTGATAACTGATATCTGAGCAGGGACGGAACAAAACCAAGACTTGGATCAATCCACGCTCTGGGGAGGGGAAGATGAGCTCCGGAGAAAGCTGTGAGCCCAAAGCTTTGCCAGGCTCATCTCCAGCCCACGCTGGGCTCCCTGCCCACAGCTCTTTCCAACACTTCCCACAAGAGGATTCAGGTCTGGAGGGGATCTGGCAGAAGATGCCCAGGGGAAGCATGCAGAGATCAAGTCACTCGTGGGACTGGCATTCCTTTACTTGTCTAGGAAACCTTCCCTAGCCCACATTTTCCATCAGCAAGGAAAAGATTCCTTTTGGATCACCTATGAATGCCAACGCTGCCCAGTTTTCGCTTTAAAATGGTACCTGGAGCTACCGCCCAGGTTGGGTTGGATGCCCCATGATACTGCCCAGCTCCACCACCCACCCCAGAGACCCCCCCGTGGGATGGGCAGGTGAGGACCAACACCGAGACTCACTGAACGCCTTGCAGATGAAGATGGCTTCGACGGAGGAGGTACAAAACTGAATGAACTCGTAGTTCTGGTAGAAATCACTGACGCACTGGCCCAAGCAGTAATTGGGTAAGACGAGAAAGACTTTATCCAGGGTTTTGGAGAGGTCCACCAAGCCCAGCTCTGAAAGAGGAGCACAGGAGGATCAACACATTGGAGCTAGCTGGTTTTAGAGAAAGGCCCGGACACTTCCAAATTCAGAAGGAAAATCAACAAATGTCAAATTTAACGGTCAAGAATGGACTGTCAGGGGGGTTTTTTAGCTAGGGTGGGGACAGTCCTGGGCTGAAAGGGTCCCCTTGGGGGCTGGATTGCCTCGGTCGCCTCGATGATGATCCCTGGGCAGGGACAGAGGGCAGCCACCCACCTGGGATGCTCATGATGGTGACGGCGAGGAAGGTGGCTGTCCCCGAGAGGATGTTGAAGATGGTGAGACGGGTGTAGGCTGTGGCGGCCACCGAGAAGAAGAAGCTGAGGAGGTACATGAGGGGGATGATGGCCCAGCCGTAAAGGAGGAAGATCAGCATCACATCAACGAGGTGACTGTCTTGGGTGAAGGCTTTCACGTCAAAGGCTTGGAATATCACCTGGGACACAGCAATGCGAGGAGAACGCGCGTTTTCTTGACTGCAAGCGATGTCTCCTTGTCTCAATGGTCATGGCAGCACCACCCTGGCTCAGACAACCCCCCACAGACAGTTCCTCCCAGCAACCCATGCCTGTCCCCACGGGAAGCCCTCTTCCTTCAGACTAGGATGCAGCTCCGGGAATTCCTCTCTATGCTCCCATGTATTTGAGATTTTCTAGTGCCCACACCGAAGCGTTCAGGTGCCAGAGGCTGCAGCCAAC
>VZTO01013978.1:9276-40233 GCA_013400615.1 Syrrhaptes paradoxus
CTAATTTTGGAAATATTTTGGTCCGTTGTTTTAAACAAATTTTATCTGAGGGACAAAAGATAGCCATTATTGTGAGTGTTTGTCTTCCGTGAGCCAGGCATTTTTGTTTGTGCAAATGCATGGAAATTAAAGTGAAGGGAAGGAAGAAGAGGAGGGACAACACAAAAATTGACAAAAAGTCATGGTAAAAGACCTGACAAGAAGGCAAAATTTAATTCAAGAAGCAACAAGGACTCAATTGAAAGTGTTACACTGCATTTTTTACTCTCAGTTCCCACAGCTCTTTATAATTTCTCCATGTGATACTACAGTGATTGTGGAGATAGACTTACCAAACAGTGTACCATTAATAAAACCAAAATATGCATAGCCTTTGTTAATTACAATCAGTTCTTACTCTTAAGAAAATGTTGACCCCGTATGCTAGACTTTGAAAAGGTTGGAAGGAACCTCTTACAGGGCCAAAAGAGGTGTATGCTTAATAGCGTATTGGGATAACAAGAAGGATTTTTTTACTGTATAAAGAAACACAGTATTCCCTGTCCTTCCACTTCGTTATCAGCACTGAGTTGTTTCAGCTTTGAAATTAGAATTTATTACTTTCCAGGCTAAAGATGAGTGCTATGTTGGCATGTAAAGGCTGAACTACCAACATACGCCTGTTTCATGTGCTCAGAAATTTCTGCATAGACCCACCACAACTGTAAAATCAGGGAGCTCCCTTCCTCCCTATTTAGGTAGCTGCCATAAAGCCCCATTTTTAACGTAACTGAAAATACAGAAGGTCTTTAAAGGGATACTGAAATATGCCTCTAGAAACATTTTCCCTCCATTTAAACATCTTGAAGGTAAGGGGGAGAGGTCTGGAGTTTTATCCCCTCAACAAAAGTAATAAATAACTAACATTAGGGACATAGCTAGAAAGTAATAGTTACAAATTATCAAACATGTTTACGTGATGTTGCTATCAACATGTATTTAGCCAGATGTATGTTGTCAAGATAAAACTTCAGGGAAGGTAAAACTTGAGGTTTCCATAAACTTGTGAATCAATGCTTGAAACACTCTGGGTTAAAAATGTATGGAGTATGAGTGCACTAGTCCAGTTTCACACAGATGAAACTTCATTGATTTCTGGCATGAAGGTAAAGTATTGTACTGATAAATCAGACCTCCGCATTTCCTACTGGTCTAACACAATATTTTCTAAGGCAACTTAAGCAAAAATAAAACAAAACAAAACAAGCCACCACAAACAAAAATCCCAACACCCTATCCCCCAAAAAAACTCATCTTCTAAAACCAGAAAAGGCTTTGAAAAAAAAAATTAGTATTTATTTCATACTATGTACTGATTTTAAAATGCATCTCTTGAATGCCTCATGAAAATGGAAAAGAAATAAAAGTTGTACTTATTTTGTAGTGACCTGAATTTAGCATCAGATGTTAAAATCAAGACATGAAATTTTGGTAGAGAGATAAAAGTCAGAACAGAGACCTGACCACATGCCGGATGATATTAGTGGCAGATGTGATCGTCAGAAGTGTGATGGCATTTCCTCTGAATAGGCGAATGTACTCTTCAAACTTTGATGTTAACATGATTAGCAATGAAAGTATGCTTTGTTCCTTTGCCTTCACATGGTCTCAATATTGGCAGTTATCGTTTACTTGTATTTTTAAATCAAATATTATCCTGACCATTCATGTGCAGATGCTTTGCACAATGCTGCTTTTTCTGTTGGACCTAAAAGAAAACTGTGAACCAGTGTGCTGAACAGGGGCTAAATATTTTTTTTTCTCTTTTACTTGATTCAAGCATTTGTATTTCCTTGTTTTATACTGGAAGTCCCAGTACCACGCTTTCCTGCTTCTTACCAATATCCCAGCTGCTTTGTCTGTTGCCCCCAGACAGCCATTAATTGACTGTAAGCAACTTTATTGCAAAATTAGTAGAGTTTTATCAAGAAACAGGATTTACAGTCAATAACATAATCAATACAACATTAATATATCGTATAATTAAGTAAGATTCTTACAAGCTCTTGCCTGCAGCCTGAAACATGTGGAACATCATTGTGACCAGTGGTAGCAGTTGCCCAAAAAACATAAAAATCATTATTTCTAAAGAAGGAAAATACATATCCTCTCTCAGTTGGAGGAAAGATGTCCTGTTTATCCCACACACATCCTCATCAGTCACCTAGAAATTCTCATTCATCTATCTTAAAATATAACATCTGTGTAAGAATGTTACTATAATGAAAGTTAGAATAGATAGATATATTCCTGGGAACATGCTGGGATTGACTCTCTTATTCAAACTCCTATGAGTACACCTAGAAGTCAGTGATGCTTCCTGTATTTGACATGTTACTTGCTTGAGTAAAAATGGCACATTTAAACCCAAAGTGACTGGGAGTGACTAATAAGAGAACTATGGAAAAGAATGTCAAATGTTTCACTAATCCACATCAAACAAAACAGATAAAATGTTATTAAGTCTTGCACATTAGAATACCATTGAATGTCTTTCAGCTGCTGCAATAAATCTGAGTGTACTTACTAGATTCTGCGAACCTAAAATAGAGTTTACTATTTCCATTAACTCTGTACACGAATGAATGACATTTGAGATGACAGAATCTATGCAAATGGTGTCTCTCAGGAGCAGAAATGCTCTTGAACACACAACCTTCCAAAAAACTTGCATGAATAATCTCTGAAGTTCTTCTATGCCTTCTTTTTTTAGACAAAATACTAATTATTCTTACTACAGTGGAGACATGCTGACCTGGCTGGAAAGCCATGCCTGCGTTGCATTGCTGGAATTTGTTTCTGTTGGCATCCCTCGGGTCAAATTCCCTGAACAGGTTCCCTTATCTCTTCCATCTACTTTTGACATGTTCTCTGGGGCATGGTAGGTATGTTGTCACTTGAAAAGGGAAATGGATGGGAGAGAACCACAGAAGTGTCCAACACCTCCAGTATATAGCCCCATATAGCCTCAATATCTGTGCTCTGTAGTGCCTCTCCTGAAGAGCCTAAGCCTTCACAAGACTTTGCAGCATAAGATCATGAGATCTTCATGCCATGACCTGTTTTGCACACAAAAAGTATCTCTTCAGAAAGACATGGCACACACAGGCCTCTTATGTCTAAATATGGCACCCAGCAAATACCAGTAAGCTACCTCTGGGAAACCATCAAATCAGGAGAAAATCTGGACAGAATTACTTTAGGAGTGTGGTCTGGGAAAGTCAGATGCAACAATTCTAATTCTACAGAGAGTACTGACAGTTTGGACCAAGTCAACTTAATGCAGAGAGGAAAGCAGTGACACTTTAAGGAAGAAAAGCTGACAGAGCTTTACAAGCCAAGGACAGTAACTCTGCTTGGAAGTGAGATACATATAAGGAGGTCCATCATAAAAGACTACTGTGCAACTCATTCTGTTCTTGGAATGGAAGATGGGAAGACAGATCTCCAAACTGGTAACTCAAAACATAAAGGAGAAAAATGGGACAGAAGAAGATATCTCCTAAAGAAGGATACTTCCAGAGAGACAGACATCAAAACATCTGCTATGCACGTAAGTCCATGAGTGACCTCTTCCCATCATTTGCTTTCTAGAGACTTCCAACTAAATAAGGCAACCTCTTCCAGCTTTTTTGGAATCATCACATAGTGGCAGTGAGAACTATCCCAAAGATATTCACTGCCCAACACCATGCTTCCAGGCTGGCATCCTCTTCACTCATGCATCCAGAAGTTATTCTTCCTCCACGTATCAGTGAGCACTACTCACAAGCCAGAGATCAGTTATTCTCTCACACTGTGTAGGATACAGTTCTGCTACACCTACAGTCATCTGAAAAAACCATTTTGGGATATTCAGACCATCCCTCTATATCAGATGAGAGGAAATAATTGTCTTTTGCCTATTCCCTTCTCCACAAGCTCCATTTCAGAACTTGCTGAGGAAATTCCCTCAACATCTCTAGGAAGCAAGAAAATCAAATCTTTAAGGAAGGGAGATTTACTGCAGAAAATCCCAAGACAGCATTCATTCTGTAGAAGAGGAGGCAGGGAGAAGGATGGAGATCACTTTCAGACCAGACTTCACACAATTTCACCATCTCTCAGAGGGACTCTTGATTTACACATAGCACAATTCCATAACTAGTCCTATCCCTGCTGCCTGAACATGAGGATGAACATGGATATAAGCCCAGAATTCCCTCTGGCAGAGAACTGTGTATTATCAAACACAACAAGAAATAACCAGATCAAGAGCTGTGTCCCAGGAGAATCTCACAATCTTACACATTCTGGACACTTTCTTATGAATAACTGGGCAAACAGCCCAAAGCCTGATCTGGTTAGAATTGCACATCAGGTTTACACATTTGACAACAATAAAATATTTTTGTACTTTCCAACATGTGTTTGTTCTCTGGGTTTGAGTTCCTTTGGGACTGCCCTTAGCTTTACTGCTGTTTTCCTTGTCTTCCCTGTGAGATCCGCATGCACATGCTCTGATCCTGGGCGATGAGAACCTCTGCACATTCAGGTATGGACTAATGGTCTCTAGCAGAAGACATGTAAACCTCAAGTCTCATTCCAAAAAAATGTTTGAAAGAGATAATCTGTCAAGTGCAAAAGTTCTTCCTGGGATCAGAGATAGGAGAGATTGTGCTTCTTCTGACTAGGAGGTGCACAGACAGCATTTTCCTGCCATCCTTTGAAACTGATGTAAGGAGCAGCTTCTGTCAGGCAAAAGAGCAGTATTCCTATATTACTCTGCTTGGATCAAGACTAGCAGAAGACTGGACAGGATGACAAGCTGTGATGTTTGTAGTGATGATTTGGGAGCAGCATCCCATTGCTCACCCTCTCACAAAAGTCCAGTAAAATGACATCTGTATACCCTCAACAGGGAGTTGAGGAGTATGTTTTCTGATGTAAAGGGATGATGGAGGCTGGCACTCGCTGTGGAACAATTTTTTTTTTTTTTTTGTAGCTTCATAAGAAGCTTAAAAGTGCCATTTTTTCAAGTAAGAGGGGAGGAGAGTGTTTTCAGTTTGGAGAGCGAAGGGAGGGTAGAGGCAAGCAGCCATGGAGGTCTGGTGTAGAGGACAGAACAGTCTGCTGGCAGCTGCCTGTTCTTGCAGCAACACAATAAAAAGCCTCCTATCTGCTGAGAGGATACAGAGGAGGAACAAAGAAGAGAATGATGAGAGGGAGGACAAAGAAAGAGAGAACCAAGACAAAAGTCTTGAACCCAGTGAAAGGGTCTGAGGAGAGGGAATGAAGAAAGAGAGAACCAAGACAAAAGTCTTGAACCCAGTGAAAGGGTCTGAGGAGAGGGAATGAAGACAACCGATGGACACTTACACAAATGGTCTTCAGCCACAGTCCTTCCCTTCCAGGACCAATACTTACTGAAACCACATCCAAGGTGAATGAGCCCAGAGCTATGAGTGCTTATTGTCAGGAGAGATCTGAACAAATCATGGCTCCAAAGATAAGAGCCGCTTGACAATGATGCAAGTGAGAACCCTTGCATTTTATGCTGGGTTCTGGGTTATGCAGGTACAGATATTATGTACTATCGAAAGCTGCTTTCCACACACGTGACCAAATTGAATCAGTTTCTCAAAGCTGATAAGAGCCTATCAAACAAATGTAGATAGGCTCAACTACTATAAGCAAAATATTATCGGGCGGGGGGGGAGTGAAACCAATAGCCTCGTGAAGCCAAGAACATGGACACACCACTTATAATGGAAAAGCAATCATGAGGGATAAGCTTGCTGGTGAGAACAGCACTTCTATTATGCTTCTCTGATCCTCCATATACCTTGTATAAATTGGTAAGGGAGGGCCTAAGCAGACTGTAAAATTTGTCCTGCTTAAGAAAGGCATGTGTTTGGACATTTCAAGGAGCTCAACAACTAAGCTTTCACATTCCTTCTGAGACCATCCTCATACCCAAATAGCACCCACACAAAATGTAAGGCAAGACCAGACTTCATTAGTTTCCGGTGGATTTACCAGAGATTATCAGAAGTATACAGATTTCCCGTGTTCACAGTAAATCATCTCCTCTTACCTCTTGTCCACATGTAATCACTTAGACTCACAGATGAGTCTAATGAGCAAGACCTGGGGGAATAATTTCTTTGCCCTTTAATGTACATATGCACACACAAATACAACAATAGAAAGCCATATAAATTTTTTAATAAGTAATTGGTGACATGAATTGTTTTCCACTTCCTCCTCTGTTCTACTGCTTCCGTTTCTTGTAAAGTTAGTAAGAAGATCACTACAGAAAAAGTGTAACCTGAGAAGGAATTTATATGTTCCTTCAAGTTATTCCACTCCAAAGGGAGATGCTGAATTAAAGCATCAATATCCCCTTGAGGTTCTAGAAGTAAGCCCCAGGAGACATACAGGTTGTACACCTCCATATCCAATTCCCCTCAAAATATATTAATGTCTTCCATTAGCACTCTAGTCTGTATTTTAATTCTACCAGAGGCATCATCACCACTACTCTTTCCATTGTATCCCACTCTCTCTTCAAAATGACACCCTGTTTTGTTCTCTTTTGTTCTTAAAAGCTCCTTCTAGTAAAAACTTTGTGCTCTGTGGCATTTACTGGTATTATTTAATTCATATTCTTAAGCAGATTCCGAATTGCTGATATCAGAGAAGCAGTTAAGTATTTTTGCTATATCCATCCTTGAGAAGGCTCCGGGGGGACCTTATAGTGGCCTTCCAGTACCTGAAGGGAGCCTACAGGAGAGATGGGGAGAGACTTTTTACAAGGGCACGTAGCTACATGATGAGGGGTAATGGATTTANAACTTTATGATCTTTAAGGTCTTTTCCAACCCAAACCATTCTATGATTCTATGATTTTTAGAAATTTGTTCATTAAAAAAAACAGTTTATAAAGCACTTTTCCCAAATACTACATCATTTTGTAGGTTATATTGCTTCTTTAAATGCACAGCATGTTTTTCAAATCAAAGAGACCAAGAGTGTGTTCCTCAATCAGTTTTTACCACTAAAATACATGGAGCAATTATAAAATACATTTTTAAAAAATAACCTTGATCTTAAGGCCTTCCTTACAATTGTAACCCTTTATAGGGCAAACCACAGTGATGACTCCAGCAAGAATAAGCATAATTTGTAAAAACCGGATTGCTTTCACTTGCAAAAATTGAAATAAATATGAATTTCAGTGTGTAAATTCAAATATGAGAGTCCAAATGTTTCCAGTTATGTCATGGAAGTTGGTGAAACTGTGGTGAATATGTTATGAGGCCGTGGATGCAGTTTAACGATACCCGTTCTGGCTCCACCACTCACCTGCAGTCACTGCAAATCTTTGAAACATCCCATTAGACTTGAGTCTCTGTCAAGTGAAAACCCTAATTCTCAGGCTTGTGTTCTCATTTCTGCCATAAACAAAGTAGGTAACTTAGCAAAAGTGCTTCTCTACCTCTGCACCTCCGTCCTCCACCAGTATCACAAAGGCAGCGTTTCTTTGTTATGTTCTGTGCAGATCTCATCTAGTACAATTTCACCTGTTCTAGGACAGGGGCTTTCTTCTATATTATACATAGACATTTTTAAGAGGATTCCAGATAGTGCTGTCGCAAGACACAGAAAAATAATAATCAGTTCCCCTGGGATTGTGAGTCTGAGCTGTTTGCTCTTTGGTAGCTTTTAAAAAAGGAAGTAAAATGCATATGTTTGAGCAAAGTGTTACTATCATAGTAGAACAAAAGCTGATGGAGGTGAATGGAAAAAAAAACCAAACAACTAACCAATCAAAAAAGCCCCTTATTTTCAAGGCAAGACTTTGTGTGTTAGTCTGTGCAGTTTATCTTGCCCTTTGCTCTGAAACAGGTGGTAAAAGATTCTATGAAGTGCAGTGTGGTAAAACTGAACACTGATCTGATCTGTTTATATAACTTACATGTTCCCACTATTGCTTGCAGTTAATGTGTGGATTTTCTTGAAATCAGACTTATTGGATGCATTTATTAAGGCCTGTGTTTTCTGTATGTAAATCCAGTGGGACCGAACACAGAAATTTCACTTGCCTGTGAATTTTTCATCTTGCATATACTTAGAAAATCTAATCTGGGAGGTTCATTACTAGAACAGTTTTATTATGTCTGCTACTGTATCATTATCAGACAGGCAACATCTTGAATTTGAGTAAAGGAGACACTCATTCTCATTTTCATTTTGTAGCACCTAGAGTTAATAGATGGAGGAGTCCCCTTCACAGTCACACGTGAAGAATGCAAATAGTTATTTCTAGCCAAATGCTCCAGCTCCCACATTACATTATTCTAAACGGGTCTTTCATTCCTGTAACTGTTGTGAGGTAAATTTTTAATATTTGATTACCAATAGTAATGTCACTAGGCAAATGCAACTGTATCAAGAGGGATCAGCAAAAAGTACAAACTGAAGTTTACAAGGTTTGAGATGAAAGAAATCAATATAAATAATGAGAGGGCAGTGCTACAAGGCTCTGCAGCGGTGGACTTGCTAACCCTAAACCCTTCCACCTGAATTATAACAAGTAAATCAAAGTGCTCATATCTGGATCAAGGCACTTTCCAGCTTTGCTTTAGTAACAGGGGAATGGGCATAACCCAGAAGCTGCAGGGTGATGTTCAGAGGCAGCTAACAAACCACCAGCTCAGCTTTTCTTTTCCACAGGGCAAGCACTTTAAATGCTCCTCCTCCCCTTAACTTGCTGAAACTTGCAGCTGTGATTCACAACCTGACCAACAGTGATAGATAACAAACCACTGACCTTGAGGGCAGCTTTGTGTGTCAGCCTTCTTATTGCGTTGAGTCACCGCACTCCTCGTGTGTGTGTTATTTTAAGTAGCACATTTATCAGCCAGTACCAAACAGAATATGTGGCCATGTGTATTTTATTAGTGGAGTTTGAGCATTAAAAAAAAAAAAAAAAAAAATCAGAAAAATCCACTTTCTTTCAAGAAAGGCTTGAAGGCTCTGACACACTTTAAAAATCTCCTTGTTTTCAGTTACAACATAAGGAATCTATGTGGATGCTAATATGTTTGCATTTGTAGCTTTTCCAGACCTTTTTTTTTTTCCTTCCAGCACACTGCAGTATAGCAATGTCAGAAATATACCATTCCCCTTAACAGGACACATCTGTGGTGAATCTGCACAGAAGCAATTAATTTCCTTGTGGTATTTTTACACTGGGGGCTTAATGCAAGTCCCCATTACACAAACAAAAAGCTCTAGACAGCTCCTGCTGCCTGATAAAAAAAAAAAAAAAAAATCGGATTGAGAAGGGCTGTTTGGCCTAGGACTGCTACAGGCAATGACTTGTAATGAGGCATCCCAACACTAATTATGAAGCTTATTAAAGAGAATTGTCTAAGTTGTACTAAAGTGCATGCTATAATCACGTTAAGGGAGACATGCACACAGAATGGGGTTCCTACAGTTTATTCTCTTAGAGAAGTTGACCCATTACTTAATGAAGCCAATTTGGATCTCTGTTTATAGCAGTGATATTATTGTGCTTGGCAGACTGGTCAAGATGAATTTGATGGAGAAGCAGGTGAGAATCCCAGCAGCTTGGTGATAATTCACACATCATAGCCTTCACAACTAACTAACATCTGCAGGTGAGTGGGCCAAGAAACTGTCAAAAACAAATACTTCCAATCCAGTATTTTATTACTAAACTTCTCCCAAGTCTTCACGAAGGTTGAAAAAGCAGTATTTCAGTGTACTGTTTAAGGAAAGAAAAAAAAAAAAAGATTAATAAAGATGTTAGGAGGCTGAACTGCTGTGAGATTTGTTTAATTATTCCCCACAGTACTGCCCCAGCAATCTGCTGACATTTAGCCCCGACCTTGCAAATCCTCAGTAAATATTAATATATCAACTCAAACAGGGACCGTTGTTTTATTGGTTCACGGAGCTCAGAGAGATTCGCCACAGCAGTGAAAAATAATGTGCAGAACTGAGGAAGAACGGCTCCTTTGATATCACCTTCTGCTGCACACATGTGCTGGGAGCATCAACAAAATGGAAATTCTGTTACTTTGCCACAGCTGTAGAGTGACACTTCAGATGCCTTTGCTTCCCTTTGTACAGCCTGCTGGAATAATCCCAAAACCACAGTGGCAAGAGATTAGAAAACACACACGCGCGTGCACGCACATATGCACACACACACAGAGGAAGAGAGAGAGAAAGAGAGAGAGATCACATTTTATTATCTGACACAGTAGAAATTTTAATAATGGTAAGCTCCCATCTTAAAACCTAATAAGCTTTGCCCAGAACAATGAGCACGTTAATAACAGCCAAGGAGAGCTAAGTGCAGTCCACTGGAATCTGTTTACTACAGTGACTTTGCTGTTTGCCCCTGCAAGCGCCACATAATCTTTTTTCTCCGAACAGTTGCCCCTATTGACTGCTTCCTAATGTATTTTATGTGACTACCAGTCATCACAAATCCTGACAAAATACTCACAATTTATTTTCTCCTTTTATTTGCTTGCCTCAAGTGTAAATGTACATTATTAAAATATCTTTTCCTAACTACACTGACATTACTAATAGACGAGTGTTTGATGTGGGTCAATACTGCATCCAAAATTCTTGGGTTTAGGGGAAAGGGCTGCTGTGCAACATTTGGCATTCAGATGTATTGAGCTGCAGAGTTAATGCGTGATTAATTTTATTCATAAAAATGTTAATCACTTCATTGTGAGATCTTTTTAAGATTCTGTGCACTGAACACCTTTTAACTTCTTTTTCACACAAGCTCACAAATGTATTTAATATTTTCAAACAATCTGTTACTACCAATAACACTGGTAATTAAAAATACATTTAAAATGCAGTAAAAAGCTGGCAAGTAACGGCACAGCACCAAACACAAATGGAAGCCCATTGCCCACTGCTTCTCCTGTGCCCCCTCCCCCTTGGCAGCCACTGACCAGTTTCCTAAATGTGCACTTGTTTGCAGAGTCCCTGAGGTTTTTTTTTTCCTCAAGCATGCTTCAAACCTCATTGACACAGACGAATATTGTGAAAGTAATACAATCCTGTAGCACACTATAGATGGTACTAAAAATACTTCACTTCTCATGGAGGGGAGGATCACAGCATTGGGCATATCGCTGCAGGTTAGGGGCTCCAGGGGCTTTGTTTTGGGTTCGGACAGGGTGGAATGGGGTTTTTTTTGAGACAAGCACTCAAGCCTCATCGGAGAGTGGTGTCAGGCATTGGTGGGTGTGCTGGCTGCACTCACTGACTTCTTGTTTCCAGCTGGGCAAGGCTATTGTGAGTGTATTCAGCCAATGCACTCATGAAACTGGATAAATGGATTAGTGGATCAGAGACACCATCGGCATCTTCAAAGGGAAAACAGCAGCCTGCAAAAAGACTGACATTTGTGTACTAGGGCAGAGGGTGTGTGAATGCTCTGCCTCCTCCAAAGGGACAAGACAGTGATAAACTTTCCACACTGACCACCTCACTTTGTGCTACAATTGACCAACAAAATAAATGGATTGTTTCATTGTTTTTAAACCGTAGGCAGCACAGGGAAAGCGCTACTTGCGCAGCAACAAAGGACAATGTATTGTGTGGGGCCAACAGCTCAAAATAAAACCTTTAATTATCTACGGGTCAGCCATAAATCTGGAATAAAAATAAATGTTACTTTTTAAACTCGCCTTTAATTCTGCACAGTTTACACTGGTGCTTTCTGTTCTCTCAGGAGAGGCACTACGGGAACTCGGTGTGCACCCCACGTTTGCATTTTTGCATTAGCTTGACGCCAGAGGAATATGTTGGGAAACAAGTTTGGCTATCACATGTGAAGGATGGCTGTAATGCCAATTAAAGTAAACAAAAACAGATAAAAGACATTTTTCCCACTTTTTTTTTTACAAACACCCATGTATATATTCTCTTCACATACACAAAAGAGAAGCCAAAACTAATATTAATAACGATGACGGGACTCGAGAAAATTAATTCCTCACAGAAGAACATTGCTTAGTTTTAAGAGATCATATTTTCAAATTCTTACATTTTGAATGCCTATTTCCGTGGTGTTTTCAGTCTCCTGGTACTTCCAGCGATTCCTGTCCACATGGCTGGTTTTACAGGCAAGCTATGAACGGCACGGCATGGGGGCACTGCACAATGGGGCACACCAACCTCGCCAGGAGCCGTTTATGTAACTTTTCACTGGAAAACACGCCACGCGGGCCATGTTTATTACATGTTCCAGTGTTTTAATTGATTTGTTAGTCCCAGGTAAGATTTACTGCTGAAATGTAAAACTTGGTAGCTTGAAGCCTGGAATCAGGCCCCACATCCTCCCTCACCGCAGACCCTGCGAAGCTGGTGGTGGGCTCAGGCCCTGCAGGCTTCCTCCATGGACCTTCCCAGCAGGGGAGGGAGGGAAACGCGGTCCCACATGGGGACTTGCTGCTTCCTGCAGGCTGGTGTGGACCCTCCCTAGACAATTTAGGCCACGGCCACCTGACCCCTGGCAGCCAGCTGGGTTTCGGGGCCTGCAGGTGGCACATGGAGGCCTGGGGCTCCCCTCCATCCGCCAGCAGGCCTGCAGGGAGGCAGGTATTGCCAAACGTGGGGCTTAGGTGAGGGATGGACACCAAGATGGCAGGGGGCCTTCACCCACACATTGAGCCTGGGGCCAGGGGAAGGGGGACCCGTGCTGGAGCCCATGTTTTGGAGCATCCTTTCGCAGAGCGCTTATTACTCATGGTTCGTTCCCCTGCGCTGCTTGTGTGCCAACAGCCTGCCCAGCATGCCTCCGGCCAGCCCCAGACATTCTTTATACGTCGCCTTTTAAGGACTTTGGGAATTCAAAAACTAAAAATATATACTAAAAAAAAAAAAAAATTAAAACCAACAACATTGGAACTGTCCAGACGACGGAGACTCCCTTTAATGCCATCCCTCCCCAACCACGGCACAGGCACCCAGCCTCCACCGCAGTGCCCGGGCCTGCCAGCGTGCTGGGCCCTGCAGGGCAGCCCGGGCACTCCCCGGGTCAGCCTGAGCCTCTTCCCCGCCCCGGGGTGCCCACCTCTGAGGCGAGGCGGCCCAGCTCAGCCTTTCCCGCCTCTGTCTGGCCGAGGGGGACGGGAAGCGAGGCAGCGCCCCGGCATCCCCTTCCCCGGAGCCGGGCCGGCGGAGAGACGGCGGTGGGTGCGGGCGGGGGTCCGAGGCTGGCCGCGGCGGGGAGAGCCGAGCCTGCGGGACTCCCGCCGGGCGGAACTAATGCCGGACCCGCACTGTCCCCCATCGAGCCTGGCGAACACAGGGCCCAGTGGCCGGCAGCTGAGAAGAGGCATCTCTCCCGCCGGCCCCCGCCTCCCCGCCCCCGCCACTCTGCCCTCTTTGTAATAGTCTCATCTACAAGGGCGACTGAAACTTTATAGAGCATGATTCATAGAGCGGGACTGCGCTCGGAGCTGCGGTGCGTATTACATTAATCAGTGTCAGGCCACTAAAACAGAGATATGAATATGAATTCTCCATATTGCAGCGGAGATAAATGTGCTTGTGAATAATTGATCGGTGCCCATGGAAAAAAAAAAAAAAGGAAAAAAAATGAAAAAAAAGGCCTGGGTAGGAAAACATGGTCATACAATGAAAGTTAACAGGAGGTCTAACAAGCCCTGCGATGAGGGGCTGGTGCGGGGCTCCCGGTGGGTGCGGGCGGCCGCGCCCCGGAGACGCCCCCGCCGCAGCTCCTGCCGCTCGCTGCCCGCAGCGGCTGCACGGCTGCCGGGCTGCTCGAGTTTCGGAGCGAGCGCGTCAAAAACTCAAACAAAACAACAAAAAGGGATGACAGGAGCCGGGAACGATGGCAATCACAGGAACGAGCCAGCTTAAGCACATTCACCCCACTAATTTTCTCTCTCCGGGCTTTTTTTTTTTTTTCTCCTAGTTAAAAATAGACTTTTTTCAGCATAAAATAGAAAAAGAATTTAAAAATGAGGCATGCATACCAATCAGCACGTTTCATAACTACGTCTCTGTGACAAAGCTAAATCCCAGTAAAGCTGTCGCTCGCTTTTAGTGTGTTCTGGCAGCTGGAATTTGGGAGTTTGCTGAACTCGAGATTGTATCAACTTCTCAATGTTCTTTCTTCACAGATTTCTGCCATTCTTCTGTTAATGCTAAGTAAATAATAACAGAAACAAGATAGGGAGACAATTTTTACTGGGGGAGGATGGAGGATTATGCAAACATGTATGAAAAATGTTTTCTGCCACCCTTTTAAACAGCACGAAATGTATCTTGGCGCTCGGTTGTTGTTTTAAAAGGAGTATTACTCGATATAGTTTCCATCAGATTCAATGCAAATTTTCCTCTTGACTCTATTTGTTAGGTTCGGGTACCGTCATCGCTTTACAAAAAAAAAAAAAAAAAAAAAAAAANAAAAAAAAAAAAAAAGAGGTAGGAAACTAGGACTTTCCAATTTACTCTTATCAGCTCGAAGCATTCCCAATTAAGGTAAATCGTTTAGCTTGGGCTTCTCCTTTATTATTCTCCCTACATTCTGGTATTTGCTGGTATACATCTGCCAGGGCGGATCTCAATGGAAGTGGAAAATACGACAGAAAAACTACAAATTCTTTTCCTGCCAGGGTGACGTAAACGATCATTCCTAGCACTTCTCACGTGACAAGCAAAGCCCAAGAAATATGGAGCCCTCGCTCCTTCCCAAAACCAGCGGCGGGGAGCGGGCAGGGGCGGTGTGTGCACATCCCGCCCGGCCCCGCACCGCGCTGCACCGGCAGCACCCCAGGGCTCCGTGCGGTAACGCAACGACCGCTCGGAAGGGTCCGTTCTGGCTGTAATGGCAGAAATGGCCACCTCGCTGTGGCTAGCGGGGGAGACAAACGAAATTAGCTGTCTTCTTCAGGTGACAGCTAGGCTAAGGGAACAGCCCTCGGGGGAGACTCGCACCCACACGAGAGTGTTTCCTGCTTAAACAACACGGCGTTTCTCAGCTCGGCTCTGCAGATGGCCTTAGGACTTTTTCCACTTTCCTTTAAGGGGAAGCCACTTGCCCTGCTGTCCAGAAACTTTGGAAGCGAGTACCCTCCGTCCCAGCACACAGCCCGCAGCCCTGGATGTGCTGCTGCCGCCGCCGGCAGGCAGATCCCCAGGCCACCCCCCCTTTCACCAGCCATGGGGGAGGCAGGAGCCGGGTGCTTCGTCCCGTCCCCTGCAAACGCTCCGGGCGCGGTGGGGAGAGGCAGTGGACGGTGCTGGCTCGGCGCTGACCCCGCGGGGCTTCATTCACCCCCGCTGTAACCCCCTCAGCTGTCTGGGGAGGGAAACATCACAACTCTTGGCGTTACTGGGCGAAAGGGGGGGTGGGAAATTCAAGCAAGCAGACTTAAAAAAAAAAATACACCAAACCAACCAACAAAAAAAAAAAAACCAAGTTCTGCAGCAGAGTCTGCTCTAGAGATGCTGAGGCTTCCACTGGCGGAAAACTGCCAGCCAGATAACTAGTGGGAATTATCACTCTCCGGAGGATAATAAAATCTGGAAGCACAGTCCGGAGGACGTTGCTGGCTTTCTGACTGAATTAAAGGCGGGCAGCCCCCCGCCCCGCCTGAGCATTGCTGCGGGCTGGCACCTCCGGCTGCCGCTGCGCCGGGAAAGTGGACGGCTCCGCCCGCCGCCCACAGAGGGCGCTGCGAGCCTGCCCAAAGCCGGGCCCGCGCCCCGCCGTTCGGCCCCTCTCGGCTCTACTCGGGCCCGCTCGGCTCCGCTCGGGCCCTGCCGCTGGCGTCCGGGGAGTCAGAGTGCGCGCGTACCCGCGCCCAGAGACACACGCTCACGCTCCTTTGCTCTCCACAGTTAAAGTACCTCCTGACGTTAACATGCCGCAAAGTCGTCCCCTCTCCCCTCCTCCCGAGCCAATTCGGCAGACCCGAGTTGGCTCCGCCGGGCAGGGCACCGCTGCGCGCTTCCCATCCGCCGCCTCCCCTCGGGGCGAGCGGTGCCCGGCTGCGAGCGTCGGAGGGAGAACGGGGCGGGCCCGCGGCGGCACCCCGGATACCCGGGTTGTTCGGGCCGGTTGTGCTGCCCGAGAGAATTTGGGAACCGGGCCTAAGCGGGGCGAGGGGCAGCCGGTGCGGAGATGCAGCTATTTCTGTTGAATTGGTAGGAAAGAGAAAGCGATTCCGACAGGTTTACGGAGCGCTGATCTGGTGCACCATTTGGCTTTGCAGACGTGAAGTCTTTATTCTTCCTTTATATATATAGATATAGATATATATATATATATTTTTAAAGATGTCTTCCCTCTCCCTTTTCCTCACTGCAAACTAAGTTAGGGACTGCCTGTGATTTCGAAAACAAAACAAAACAAAACCCCTAAAAGCCAGAAAGCAAACTATGCTATGCTGGGAACCGCAGAATGTCAAAAGAAGTCTCTTTACAGAGAGAGGGTGCGCTGTACGTTTCAGCCCTTCAGATGTCCCTCACAGAATCTATTTAATCTGATCTGTTTCTCTGATCCCTCTAAAAAACGCAAAAATTAGAAACCTTCTGCCTCCACTGCTTTGTCAACAGATCTCTAAGTGATAGTTTACCTAGGCTCCTTTTTGCTTGCGATCATTTTGCAGCTAAATCAAGATCAATATTCTGATCTCTGACAATAATTTTATTAATATTTCATTTGTAAATCTCATCTTGTTTCCTACAAGTCCTGGTTTGAGGTTGGTTCAGTTTGGATAGGGCGTCACCACATTATTTCTTAATGACTTTCCCAGCTGCTTCTTTCCATTTTCCACCATCAACAACCATCTGGTATCTTATTAGCACCTCAATGCTCATTTAGTGTTCTCATTTAGAAGAAAAAAGAAGTAAACACTCAAAATATTACACATTTTAACGGACCGTCTTTGGAAGATTAATGCCTCTATAAACCGATAGATTGTCTGTCTCAATCTCTTTTTAACCAACAGATCGGAATCGCAGAACTTTCTTCTGGAAAGTGCAAGAGCGGCCATATTTTTTTTTTCTGCTGAGTTTGTGCTTAATCTCACAGGGAAAAATCTTTCACAATCATTTTTCCTCTGTGTTTACTTAAAGCGTAAATCATTACAAAGAATTCTATTACCTAATCTATTTTTTCCGGCTTCGTTCACAATGTATACCAAAGCACTAAATCTCTTGATCCAGTTTAGGAACTGTTTTGGACAGCAAAGTTATACACTAGGGAACTGTGAGAAAACTTGTCCCTTTAATTTTCAAGATTATATTTTATAACGGAAGTGGAAGTCAGATCCATTTATATTCGTAAAATAGGTACTACATAACACGTCTGACTCATCACAATTGAAAAAAAACCACTTTAATTTTACTAGTTAAGAACCAGCTTCACTCAGCTTCTTAAATTTATGTGTATGAAAAGCGAAGATCTCAGGTTGTTTCCGGCAAAATAGCTGCAAGAGTCATTAAAAGCTTGGATTTGGTATTTTAAGTTTCAGTTACGCGAAGGCAAAAAGACTTAACTTTTTAGAATGCAAATTATAAATGTTTGAATAGATTTGTAATATATGTATAAGGTCTGCAGCAACAGAATACATACCTGAAGAGAGCTCATAATTTCATTTAGTTTATTAGACAAAAATATATGATTTAGACAAGTTTTGCTGGCGCGCTATTTACAATCTGAAATCACTCTATATACAGAAAAAAACACAAACACATGGGAAACATTTACCGAACAAATAATCCAAGAATGGTTAGAATAACACGATCTGAAATGGTACAATGAAGAAGGGGACCCATCTACAGGTTTGTGTAATCGCTTTTATGGATTTGTACCACCTTATTGCAAAAAGAGATTGATGGGAGTCGTTTATATCGTTTCCTTTTTTTTTTTTCCTGTCCTTAATATCAGTCTCTGTAATATTTTTTCACCAAACCATTTAATCAAGCGGAAGGGAGAGCTGTTAAAATTCTCGGTGTTCCCTCTTGCTGAGCCAAAGAGCTGCAGGGGGGAAGGGAGGAAGAAAAAAAAAAAAAAAAAAAAAAAAAAAAAAAAAAATAAAAAAAAAAAAATTAAAAAATAAAAAAAAAAAAAAAAAAAAAAAAAAAAAAAAAAAAAAAAAAAAAAAAAAAAAAAAGACGTAACAATCTTTCAGAAAAAAAGATAAGAGAATCCTTTCCAAAAGTTGCCTGTCTATTGCTAAACCGTCCTAGTATTAGTTAATTGCACAGAAATCATTGTCACTAGTTTAATTAACACAAGAGATTTGAGGTCTGTTAAGTTTTAGAAAAGCTACAGGCTGTCTATGTACCCTTGCAATTTAACCTAACTTTGAAAAGATTACAGCAACTTCTGTGTTGTTCTTTTTGTCTGTATGTATTATCAGGGTGATGATTAGGTGTTATAATTAGTCTTTATTATTCAAACACTCTGTTTCACGTAAGTAACATTTCTGCAGTGAAAACAAATGAACAAACTCACTTGTCACAGACAGCCTGGAAGGGCGATTTTAGCGGCTGAGGTGGGGATTCGGTTCTTGGTACATTTTCTCTTCCTAGAAGGAGATAGAAAAACAAAAAAAAAGAAAAAAAAACCAACAATACAGGAGAACCATTTTAGAATAGCAACAACAAAAATCTGGACAGAGTACTGATAACACACCTCCCTCTCCCCTCTCTTGTTCAGATGTGTGTAGGTAAATGTATGTGTGTACATGTACAGCACTACTCCTTACTTTCAATATTTAAGGAGTGTGCAAGGCTTTCTTGACACATTTTGGACTGTCATTGAAATTATTTGAAGCTGAGGGCCAGGAAGGAAGGGAGGAAGGAAAGCAAAACTCAAAGAATGCATTTCACAGCACTATTTCTGCATTCTCATCTGATTTGATGGGGGTATAGGGTAAGAATGTAATAGCCCACATGAAATGGACTTAACGTATGCAATCAACATGCTCCAGGGGAAAAAAAAAAGAAAAATCAACGCCAGAATAAACTATCTGTAACTCCGTTAAAAGCAATCAGTTACACTAGGGCTGAATCTGACACCATTCCTCAAGGAGAAGTTCACGTTTATGTGTTGGGGGTGGAGGATGAAGTGGGTGACTGATGCTTTTATTACCTGTGTGTTTGGGACTGGTCCTCTCTGAAGGTTTTTCACTGCTCAGGGCTCCCAGGGTTGCTGTTAAAACAGAAGGCTGTTGCTGGGCCTGGAGGTGGTGACTGTGATGAGCAGTGTGGTGGTGATTTACTCCCAAGAAGGACCTCACGTTTAGCAGGGAACTCTGAGTGAGGAAAGCCCCATTTGTCCAGTTGTGAAATTTGCCAATCTGGCATGTGTAGAGTCCATGGCTAGGGAGAAAAGCGGGGTGCTGGATCTGTGGAGAAGTGTGGTTAACCTGGGGAGGAGTGGGCGGAGGGGGAGAAGATTTCAGGGCACCATCAGGACTGGTTGCTGTCTCTGCCAAAGACCAAATCTTGGGTTTGCTGTGGGATGGCATCTGTAAATTGTTCTGTCCCCCGGGACTGATGATTCTCGTGCTGTTGTCAGAGGCCTCCTTTGCCATGGCCAGCGTGTCCTTGGATTTCAGCCCTTCAGACCCTGACAGTGCCAAATCCTTCTCCTTTTCCAAGTGCTCCTCTTCACTGCTTTGTCTCAGGAGCTCGGGCTTCTCCTCCTCTTCCTCGTTGCTCTGCTCCCCATCGTTCTCGTCAATTTTGTCTATGTCTATGCTCTCCAGGTCTATTTCCTCATCATCTTCGTTCTTCTCGGGGTCCCCCTCATTGTCACTCCCGAAAAGGTTTGCATCTTCTTGGTCCTTACTCCTGGATCCCCAGGTCACCTTGTTCTCCTTCTTGAGCCGCCGGCGAGCGTTGGCAAACCAGGTGGAGACTTGGGTGAGGGTCATCTTGGTGATGATGGCCAGCATGATCTTCTCGCCCTTGGTGGGGTAGGGGTTCTTGCGGTGTTCGTTGAGCCAGGCCTTGAGGGTGCTGGTGCTCTCCCGGGTGGCGTTTTTGGGCCGCCCCGGGTCCCCGTACTGGAACTGTCCGTAGGGATAATAGCCGGGGGCAGTGTGGGCAGCAAAGGTAGCAGGGTGGACGCCCGGATTATCTTTCAGCTCGTACTGGGAGCCCTGCAACACATTCAGACAAGCGGAGAGGAAAAAGCACATCAATTATCTCGTTAGCGTTTCTAACAGACCTGAATAGGCTACTCCGGGAGCCGGAATACGCCTTTGAGCTGTGCAAAGGGTCTTCACGAGCAAATTCGGCCCTCCCCATTCCAGGCTTTTTACGTTTAGATCAGAGTTATTCCCAAGTGATCCCCCCCTTCTTGCAAGGAAAGGAAAAGAGAAGGGATAAGCTGGGCTCTGCCAGACATGGTGCGTATTTTCTCTGCAAACTAAAACAAATCAAATGATGGGAATTCAGCATTCGCCTCGGCGAGACAATTCATTGTGCCCTCGAAATTATTAGGCAGAGAAAGTAGGTACTACACCAGTTACAAACTCATGCTTGCACACAAGGTCGCGTTTGTCTGCAAGATATCCAGGAGGATATTACAAATGCACACGGAGCATTTCGTCTTTGGCCCCAGATCTGCCTTTAAAAGGAGTTGGTGTGAGACGAGACTGGGGAGATGAATGCACAACTTCAGTACGGAGACACTTGTAAGAGATTTTCCACGCACAAGCCAACTCTCCCGCCCCCTCGCCCCCCAAATCATACGCTAAGATTCGAGTGTAAAATATTAACTTCTAACTGTTATAAGAGCCTTTAAACTCTGGAATTGAAACTGATCCACGCATTGTAGAATATGAATGGGGAGACACTTTATCTCATAAGTTTTACTTTGATCTGGGCAGAGCAAATACAAATTGTTTACAAGCGTTTAGAGACGGTGATTTATTTGCAATCAATATTCTTTTTATCATCAGTAGTAAAACACAGCAAGTCAAATTATCCCATCAGGTGTTTTGGTAAATAACATTTTATCTTTCTAGCTACCTCATTAGGCCTCATTATTACCACAAATTGTCCAGACATTAACTTAATAATTTAGCTCGTGATTTAGAAATGCTCAAAATTCTAGAATTTATTGCAAAATATCACCGTTATGGTAAACCACTGTCGTAAAACATCAGGGTACTCTGCGAGTAGGAAAAGGAACCGTTCCTGAAAAACTAACAGTTAAGTCAGTTTTCTTTTTTTTTTTTCCCCTCCTTGCTTCTACTACAATCTCGCTTTTTTTTCCAGCCCAGAAATATATTCTTAGTATTACTCTTGCGAAATCTGTGTCAGCCTTTAAAATTAACCTCTTCAAAAATGTCAGCAAAGAAACTAATCTAACTTTGTAAAACAGTTAAAAAGGAACATGCGTTTTAATTTCAGAGACAAATCTTATACACAAAGAGAATCCCGATGCAGTTTTTGTAATGTGTTACAGAGTAGGCTTTCTGCACTCCCTTTATTCCGCTGTCTTTTGTTATTGTTGCTGAAATGATATTTTTTGTGTAATCTCTGTTGGGAATTCTTTTGAAGAAGCCACTTGTAAATCACTCATTGCTTCTGTGTCAACTTTTACTGCATTTCCAAAATCAAGGTTAGAAAAAGTAGGAAATGCATGCTGTTAAAAGTGCCTTCGTAGGAAATATTTGTAGCACGAAATTATCTGTTTTCAGATGATGGCCGTTGTTCGACAGCATATCGACATACTTGCCTACATACATGCATTAAAAACCTTCACAAGTTATGTCTTGCACGCACCCAGTTATAAATATTCGCACTTTTATGTTTCGGAGAGAGAGAAAAGAGAGACATTTCGAAATTAAGCGGAACCTAAGTGTACCGCCGCCGAGAAATTTGGAGACACTAGCAACGAAAACGTTTCAACGACACCACAGATAAAAAAAAAATAGGTTTTAAAAAAAAAAAAACCAACTTTTTAACTATTACATTCTAAAGAAAAGGGAAAAGAAAAAAACCGGAGGACCATCTGGGTGACGGCAATTTGTTTCAGGGTTAACGCCAGTGTGCCTTTCTGCTACGATGCGTATATTGGGATGTAGATACCCTCCTTCGCTTGATGCAAATCCCATCTATGATACTCGCCGTAAGCAGCGTACGAAAAGTTCAGGGAGCAGAACGGGCCATTTTTAAGGCTTAAGGAAAATATCCTGAAACACACGGGCGTACCTACACTGCACTTTGGCCTTTCGGAGGGAACCTGTTTACAGCTCGGCGGGAAAGAAAAGGACCGGGCAGCAAGAGGAGCGCGGTGGAAAGCCAACTGAAACAACAGCACCGACAGTATCACCCGTCAACAACACCACCAACAACTCAGAAAAGAAGCCGAGTAGCTCAGGTCAGCCGACGAGAGGAGGCAGGAGCCCCGCTTACTCCTTCCACCGCCAGGAAGGAAAAACTCGGAGGAGTTTTGCCAGGCTGCAGCGGTGGGGGAGGAGGGGGGCTGCGCCTGCACACTGAGCTCGCCGCCCCCGGCCCCCTCTCTCCCTCGCAGACCCCCCGACCCCCACGCTCCCGTCTCCGCGGCGGACCCCGCTCCGGGCCGGTGCCGCAACCGCCGCCGGCCTCCGACCCCAGACTCCCCCTTTCCTCCGCGGGTCCGGGAATGGGAGGGGGCACGGGAGGCATCGCGGTGCTAACTCACCATTTGGGAGAAGAGGCCGAGGTCGGCGGTGTAGGGCAGGAAGGCGCTGTAGTTGGGGGCGGTGTAGGGGCTGGCGTACATGCCCAGCACTGAGGTGACAGCGGCCGAGCCACTGCCCAGCTCGGCGCCCGTGGGCCGGCCCGAAGCGGCGGCGGCTGCAGCTGCGGCGGCGGCGGCTGCGGCCAAGACCCCGGGCCGGTCGCTCCCGTACACCGCCTGGCTGGCGCTGAGATACTGCGGGTAGCCCAGCTGGGGGAAGGACATCTCCGGGGCGAGGGCACAGCGGCGGCGGCACTGGCGGCAGCAGCAGAAGCAGCAGAAATATAAAAAAAAAAAGGGAGGNAAGAAGGAGGAGGAGGGAGCCTGAACAGCCGGGGAGGGGAGCGGAACAAACCCGGGCTTCTCTGGATCTGTCTCTCTTTCTTTCTCTCTCTCTCTTTTTTTTTTCCTTCCCCCCTCTCTCTTTACTGGAGTCGGGCAGGGCGAGAGAACAGAAATCGAGCCGATAATTTTCTTTTTTCGTTCTGATTTCTTTCTGTCAGAAAGATATTGCAACCTAGGTATGGAGGAGGAGGAGTGTGGAAGGATTCAGTGGGTGTCTTTCCTCAAATCTCTGCTCTTCTGTGCTCCTAAATCCCTTAGATGTGATCTGATCAACAATTGAGCTCCAACTGATGTGTCTGCCCTTAGGTCCTAGGCTGATCTTTCAGATACAATTTGAAGTTGATGTTTTGATTGGCACCCACTTGAGCTACAAGCGCCGCCCCGCGCCCCCCCCCCCTCCTCCGGTGCAGCACGTGGTGCACAGCCCAGCCCGGGCCACTTTCCTCCGTGCCTGCGTGTGCGTGTGTGTGTGTGCGCGCGTGTGCGTGTGTCCGCGCAGCTGCTGTGCTGTGCTCTGTGTGTGTGTATTTAATGTTTAGCAATGGGCTCCTTTCAGAAAAGCCCCCACTGCTGTATGACAACCTGTCTACACGATTTTACAGCTGTCCAACATTGGGGTTTTGCTGTTTCGCAGCCTTAGTGTGTCCCTTTTTAACAAAAACAACTGTGTTGCTGGGATTTTTTTTCCACCTTTAACATCGAGTCCCCCTTGTCGTCGTTAGACTCAGGAACAAACGAGAGTGGCCGTGAGAGGAAAAGGGGGCTTTGCAGCCAGGCGACTTGTAGCAATTTACCACTTAAAGAAAAAAAAAAAGAGGCATGTATATAAATAAATAATTGAAGTCTATCTATAGCAACCCACAAACACCACACACACACCAACACACACACGCAACTTTGATGAAAGTCAAAAGGCTCCTAGAAATTCTTCCCAGAAGAATCTCTAGTTAAAAAAAAAAAAAAAAAAAAGAAAGAAGAAAAATAAGACCTGCAGCGATCTCCCCCCGCCCTTTCTCCTCCTCATGCCCTGCCGACCGATTGACACTCAGTGACAATTATCAGAGGCATTGCGACAGTCCCCGGAATATTAGTAATAAATAATCCCGCAAATCGACAGCGGCGACATGTATGCCGAGGGGCACCGAAGACCCTCAGCTTTCACCCCCCAGCTGTGGGGGCCTAAGGGGTTTCTGGATTGTCGAAACTTCCACCCACCCGTTTCAGCGGGTCTCCGAAGAAAACGCATTGGGGGCTGGGGAGGCGGGGGGGTGGGGAAAGGACCAAAACGGGCAGTTGCCAGAATCGTCATTAACAGCGATGATAAGAGGAAGGGATTTTTTTTTTCCTTCTTCTTCCCCTTTTCCCCTTGGACTGGGGTGGAAGGTGCAGCGGGAGACAAAAGACCCCTCTGCGAGGGACCGAGGGACTCGGCCTCCTTGAAGGGGATGAGTTGTCACCGCTGTGACCTGCCCGCGATGTTGCCCGTTTCCTCGGCGTGGCGGGGTTCACCCGTACCCCGCCGGGACCAGCAGAACCTCGTACCGCCTGCCCGGCACAGCTAACTTTCCTTTCCCACCGCTGCCGGGGCCCTCCCAGTGTCCCCACTGGGGGAAACGGGGAGGGGGGGCGCGGCGAGACGAGGGCTGGGCGTTTCTTGCCCCGACCCTGCCAGCCCCAGTGGGACTGTCCGGGTGTTGCTGTGCCCCACGAGTCCGTCCCAGGAGCGGGGGGGGGGGTGCACGGCAGGACCCTTCTGCCCCCTCTGCCGGCCCCAGCGGAGTGGCCCCGCGGAGGGGACACGGAGCGGCGGCCTCCAGCACAGCCCTCGCCTCCCGGGAGCTCCGTCTTTGTGCTGAGGGGGCGGACGGGGCCGCCGGGCTCTTCCTGAAGGGACGGAGCGGCGCTGCGCGGCGGGGGCCGCAGAGGCGAAGGCCTGCTGATGCTTTTCGGGATGCAAGTGTTTGACTGGGGCGGGAGGGAAGGAGGGAAGAAGGTGGGGGAAAAAACCGGGGCACTGGTGTCTCTCTTCTTTTTTCCGAGATCCAGCTCCCGAGGTCCGCGCCCCTCCGCGGAGCTTCGCCCCCCTTCTCCCAGCTCGCAGCCGCGGGTTCAGCCCGATTCTGCGGGTCTCTCCGGGGACTGGCAGCCGCTCGAGGGAAGGAGAAGAGATGCCTCCCCTCCTGCAAAAACCCCTGCGGGGTGTCTCTAACCCCGGCCAGCTCTTCGGTCCCCGCACTCCAGGGAACCGCGCCGTCTCGGAGTTGGTTTAACTTCCCCCATCAGATGGAAATAGGGAGCTTTTCCCTTCCTACGCCTAAGAGGGAGAGGAGGATTCCCCCCAACCTCTCGCTCCTAAATCTCACCCTTAAAGCAGGAAAGAGACCGTCAGACAAAAATGCACAGCCGCAACAAAGCTGAGTGGGGCTTGGGAACGGCAGCGGGTTTTTGTTTTTTTTTGCGAATGGCAGTGTCACGTTACAGGGGCTGCAGGTAAATAAAGGTGGGATAAGGCACCGACGCTGCCGAAATCTTAGCGCTTTAGATCTGGGTGGAATGTGTATCCAGAAAAGGTTTCCACTTGGAAGCTTAAGAAATGTGAGTCATCCCCTCCCCCACCCNAAAATAAAAAGGAAAAAATAAAATAAAAAATAAAAGAAAAAAAAAGGAAGAAAGAAACCCGCCGAGGACGGGGAAAGTTTCAAGACTGGGAGGAGAGCTTTGTCTCTCATCTGCGAAGTTCCCGACGCAAGGATGAGCAGGCTCCTGCGAGCGCTATTAATTATGCACAATTCTGGTCAGTAAATGCCAATCCCTCACGACGCGATTTCTGCTCCTGCACTGGACATTGCCCATTTTTCTGACCGTTTATTAAGTCACTTTAGTAGGCAACATTTCAAAGCCTTTTTTATTTTTTTTCCCCTTGTGCTAGTAAGCACCAGAGCTGCTACACTAAGCTACTTAGCTTGAAAATCAGTTTAGTGAAAGTATGGGAGATCCTGGGTTTATTTCCCTCCATACAAGACCTATAGCAGGAGCTTAATAACAAAAGTGCGAAAAGAACGAAACTGTACGGAAAATTACAAACATCAGCAGCAGCTGCCAGAAGCGCCAGGAAAATCTTTCCCTAAACCCAAGACCTAAACAGTCAAAAAGGTTGGTGTGACCAACCCACCTATCCATAAATTAGCTTGAAATTGTTAAGAGATGGAATAAAATACAGTTTTCGAAAGAAGTAAATCTAAACATATTTTTTAAAAAACCCTCCCTTCTTTTTACTCTTCCCCCCCCCCCCGAGATTTCTGTTTTAGTTGCTCGAATGTCTCCTTAACTTTCAGCAAAATCTAAAAAAAAAAAAAAAGAGCGCCGTGACAACACATCAGCCGAACAGCGCTTTAAAAGACTATAGACAGTGAAGTAGCAAAAAAAGATTTGGGCTCAGAGTGAAAAGCAGAGTCACCTTCCCGTTGAAGAGCGGATCCACATCTGAAAACAGGCAGAAGAGAAATATATAGCAGAGCTGGGTATAATGTGATTGTACCTAAGGTAATCGCTTAAAATAAATTGTATACTGTTTAAAGTAAATCGACCTAAATGGCCACGCTCATATAATTAAAGATCATTGGGCAGATAAACTTATCCTTAAAGAGCCTTTCTTGAGAAGGAGTTTGCTAAGGCAGCGTGATCCTTCCAGTTTCCTAAGGTGATGCATCCACTGCCAAGAGATTTTCTCTCTATTATTAACAAATCAGTTCAGATAGGGGTCCGATAAGAAATGCAAATCCAGACATAGGGGTCGCTGCTTGGCCGAATTTTAACTAAAGGCTGGTTCTGCAGGAATTGACTAAAGGGTATGTTTGCGAAGAGGATATGCGAAGCTTTAACAGTGACTCTACTGAAAAATGAAGTCAGTGATTTTGATCTTCTCCAGATGTCCTAAGAGTGGATATTGCAGTGCTGGGAATCCGCACCAAATATCTGAGGGCACTGATGGTAATCAGCGCAACACATCAGCCAGGGGGGACTGGCAATTGTGATAACCTGCTGCAAATGTGTAGGGCTGGAGATGGCAGTGATAAACCGCTGAAAATATTTCCAAATGGAGATGACAGAGATGTTGAAAGGAGACACCTAACTATGGGGAGAATAGGATACTAAGCAGAGCGCAATCTGAGAGTGGAGTTCAGATATTTACTAGTCGACGGTTCACCCGTGTAATTTCCACAGAGATACACGCGTCTGTGCGCCGCCTCTGCGTGCAGATAGACGCGCGTACAGACCTGTTGGTAAAATTCGGAGTTTATGCGGCGTTGATAATAAGATCTACCGAAAGAAAGGGAGGCTTAATGGCTAAAGCGCCTTGTTTGTGGCTTGAGAAGAAAAGTTTCCATTTAATTCTGTGACTTCTTTTGAAACATCCTGGTAACGATTTCTTTTGCAAATCCTCTCTTGATTTTCATCTCGCACCGGTAACAGACGAAGAAATTTAAGACGATCTCTTCAGTCAATACTCTGTTTCAATTTTCTTTCCTGTGGAAAGAACGTGCAGGGGTGGGGGGGGGATTCCTGGTGATTTGTGTAAGATTGCCATCAGCANGATTATCCGCATGTTGCTAATTTCCTGACCGTTTCTCAGCAGGTAGTTTCACTACTTTTTATTTCCAGGCTGTCTATTTTTTTTTAATGTGTAAGTTTAAAATAACTCTACCATGTTAAGTATCAATCCTATACATTTTAATTATACATCTGTGCAGGACTGAATCCATTAATTTAATATATCTCCCCTAGATTCTAATTATGCTCCGACTGTCGACTATTTGGATCAGTTGACTGAGTTTTCATTAAGTATATTATATCTGATGTAACATGGGACCGTGTTTCATTTGACGACGTGTCCCTTTTTTTTTTGGGGGGGGGATGCCGGTAGCAGGGCTGCGGCTCGGCAGGACCTTGGCGTTGGTTTTCTCCTGCTGGTCACCCGCTGCCAGGCCCCGTCGCCTCCGTGCGTCCGTCCTGAGTGCTTCTCATCAGCCCTGATTTATGAGCCTTGTTAAACACTCATTATTACTTTGCATCTTTTTTTTTTTTTTTTTNTTTTTCCAGCAGGGTCTGGGAAACAACCACACTTTGTGACAACAGGACACGTGTCAAACAATTATAGGTGGACAGGTGATGTAGCTCTGGAGCGCCAGATTATCCCCCTTCACGTCCAACCCGAGGAGCATTTCTGTTAAAAGAAAAAAAAAAAGGTAAAAGAAAAAAAAAAGAAAAAAATTCTCACTCTCTTCTTGTAAATTTAATTCACAGCAACAGCAGCCTTCAGACCTCTGACTATGCAAACGAATAGTTTGGTTTGTCCAAATAAACACAAAGTTGCAATCAGGGATACCTGGTCGATTCCCTGAATGCGAAAATGTGTGTATCCATAGTGCAGGTAGTACAGGAAGGAATCCAAGTGTGAGCAGCTACCATGTTTGGCTGTGCTCAAGGTAACAGCTAATAAGGCGTTTACAAAGATAATGTTATTCAGAGACTGAGTATTTAAAAATAAAGAAAATATGGTCATCTCTTTTTTTTAAAAAAAAAGATAAATTTATTTTTTTCCTGATACCCTGGTGGTGACCTTTTATTACTCCTTTGTCAGTCCACCTCAGTTGCAACTTACATTTATTTCTGATAGCAATGAGAATACACAGATGCTCTCTTCCTTAGCGTTTTTACAAATGAATTGTTAAAGCCCTGCTCGCAGGCCTATATATGAACAAGCACACAATATCTAGAATGAAAGATCTGCCTCTCTCTGTATCTGTCTGTCTGTCTGTCTGCCTATCTATGAATATTTTACGGGTATGAACTTAATTAACAAAATAATTTCCATTTTGTCTCCAAAATGATCAAGAGCAATTATGTGAGATTTTTAAGGTTTATAATTTTATGTCACCAGACTGTTGCTTGGGGGCAGAGGCACAATTGCTGTGCCAGCTGCAGTTGTATTTATTTGTTTTTCTGTCTTGTTCCTGTAGGGCTGCATTATGCAGTTTTTAATTAGTTTGTGTTTGTATTTCCCCCCTCCCAAATCAATGCCATCCTGGAGCAATGCAATGTAAATTCCTGCAGTACAGGTGTAGCTGCTAGCTCTGGAACACTAGGAAATTCATGTCTTACAAATGAAAGCAGTGAATGCCATTCAGCCAAACTGTCAGCTTTAAACAGCCAAGAGGAAGGAGATCAAAGCAGAGAGCAGGAACTTCTACTCTCCAGATTAGTCTTTATGGTTTGAACGCCTAATGCTATTAAAGCGAACCAGGACATATAGCAGCACATCGTTGGATACAAAGTTACTTCTAATTTTGCTAAAGTCCTGCCTTATTTTGGCCAATGTAAACCTTCAGAGCATTTCAAGATGCACTGTTTCCTTTGAGGCCTAGTAGCTACTCATCTGAAATTATGCAGAACTAACAACTTCAGAGACACATTTCTGTTTGCTCACGTATTTATATAACTTATCGCCTTTTGAAAGATAATTTTGATTTCCTCCTAGGTTCCACAAAGTCTTTTAATAGAACTCACAGTAATAAAACCTGAAATTCTAGTATCTCCAGACATGAAAAGTCCCTTTATGTTGTGTTTGGTGTCTCTTCTTTCTTGAAATGACCTCTGTATGGTGGTGTATAAATCTATTATTCCAGCCACTGGGGAATTCTTTTAAAGCTTGGTTTTTGTTTGGCTTTTTTTTTTTTTTTTTTTTTTTTTTTTTTTTTTTTTTTTTGGTCAGGAATAAGAGATCGTTCATCTTTAACTAGGCCACATAGAAATTATGATTCAACAGCAGTGTATATTTAATTAGAGTAATCTCACTTGAATTTAATTACCTAATGAATTATTTGTTTAAAAGGTAAAAAGGCTTGTTTGCCAAGTACAGTGCAACCCAGTGATAAGAACTTCCGTTATAAGAACATTAATATTAAAAAAAACATTTTATGGTTTTATATTTTAACTCTTTGGTTCTGCCAGCCGCCGGTGGGCACGCCGAGCCCAACACTATCCGGGCTCCGACCCCGTTCCTTGGGCTCCCCGCAGCGCGCTCTCCGTCGCCAACTCGCGTAAGTAAGACGCCCCACCGCGCTGCGGCAGCCGGGGAGGGGGGGGTGCCGAGGGAGAGACGGAACACGGGCGGCTTTGCCGGATGAATTTCCAGGCGAAACGCCGGCGCTACTCAGCAAGCGGCGGCGTGGCCGCCTGGCTGCCGGGGGAAGAGGGGCTGCGCGCCCCTCCGCGCCCTGGGCGCCGCTCTCGCTCTCTGCGCGCCCCTGCGCGCCGCCGGGCAGCCACCGGCCGCGGAGCTGCGCCCCAGGGCTGCAGCCGGGTCCCCTCCCCGCAGAGCCGCGCCTGGAAGAGGTCATGGCCGGGAAGGTGTCAGAGCTCGGAGCTACAAAACAGTCGTCTTCTTTCTTTTATTATTATTATTGTTATTATTATTGTTATTATTTTCATTCTCTCTTTTCCCTCAGTCTTGTGGATAGTGCAGCTAATGACAGTCCTTTGATTATTTATGATTCTTCAGCCAAGACAACAAAAACTGACCAGCCTCTACCCTTGACCTTTCTCCTCGGCTCCCAAGTTTTCCAGCTACCGCATTGCTTGTTTCCAAGACACAACGCATACAGTGCTGAACTGCAACACTTGTCAAAAGATTCGTCTGAAAGCACTACAGCTCGGGGATTTTCTGCCTCAGAAAAAACCAAAACCACCCAAGCAAAAAACCCACCAAAAAAACCCACAGCAGGGTTGTGTTGTTG